>QVOA01023708.1:0-31263 GCA_014825685.1 Pseudomyrmex cubaensis
TTATTTTTTTCATTTCTTTCAGGATGTATCACGCATCCTTCTTCATCTGAGATTCCTTTAGAGAAAACTTCTTTTCAGCAGTTAATTGGTTGGGAAGGTGAGGATCATATAGCGCTTCTTTCATTGATGTGGCGGCAATGTCATCGCCTTTCACAACTGCCTTTAGAGGCAGATTTGGGCGGCTCTATAGGCATTCCTTCGGGTCGAAATGCTGAATCTTGGAATGATGCTTGTGCATCTTTGCCACAATCAGAGCAGATTACTAAAGAGGAAGCACGTGCTTATTTTGAGCAATGGTTTCAGCCTTATTTATTTAAGAAAACAGCCTTTTATACAGGATATTACGAGCCAGAAATCCCTGCATCTTTAGAGCATATTGGAGGCTATAATTTTCCAATTTATCACAAACCAGATGATTTGGTTCGGACACGTGATCAAAATGGGAAAATTGTTTTCGGACGTGATGTAAATGGTTTTGTTGCGCCATATGATGATCGTGCAACAATAGATTCTGGTTCTTTAAAAGGAAAACATTTAGAAGTTGCATGGCTTAAAGACCCAGTTGCTTTATTTTTCTTGCAAATACAAGGTTCTGGGAGATTGCGCCTTCCGAATGGGCAGATTATTCGTGTTACTTATGATGGTCAGAATGGACAAAATTATGTTCCTATAGGGAAGATTTTTATACAGCAAGGGCTCTTAAAGCCGAATGATGTGAATGAATATTCTATACGCCAATGGTTAAATACACATCCTCAAGAGATAAAAACGATCTTAGAAAAGAACCCTAATTATGTGTTTTTTAGATTAGTTGAGCATTCTGCAACAGAAGGCCCTGTTGGTTCTTTTGGGTTACCCTTAATTACTGGGCGCTCTTTGGCTGTTAATCGGCATGAGATTCCTTTTGGAAGTTTAATTTGGGTTCAAACTGCAATGGCAGAAGGCGTGCAAGAGGGGCGTTATGTTAAAAAAGGGCGTTGGCATCATCTCGCTTTTGCACAAGATAGCGCGAATGATATAAATGGTGGGGTGCGTGCAGATATTTTTACAGGTTGGGGTGATCGCGCGCGTTTCTTAGCAGAAAATTTGCATGATAAAGGTCAAATGTTTCTTCTTCTTCCTAAAAATCAAGCTGAGGGAGGGGATGCCCCTAAAATGGTGGAGTCGCAGCATGTGATAAATAGTGAGGATGCTGCTACAATTGGGGCAGCTAAGAAAACACAGTGAAGAAAATATAGTGAAGAAAATATTATAATGATGAGTAATACACGTGCGCGTTATGAAAAAATAGGGCAGCATCAGCTGATACGTGGTGATTGTGCACGTGTGTTGAAGCGTTTAAAATCTGAAACTGTTGATGTGATTATTACGTCACCTCCTTATAATATTGGTATGCCCTATCATTCTTATAGGGATAATTTAAGTGAAGATGTCTATCTTGATTGGATGGAGCAAATATGCCGCCATCTTTGTCGTGTTTTGCGTAATAATGGATCTTTTTTCTTGAATATAACAGGCTCTTCAAAAGAGCCGTGGCTGCCTTTTGAGCTTATGGTGCGATTACGTAGCTTTTTTGAGTTACAAAATCATATTTCTTGGATAAAATCTATTGCGATTGGTGATGTGACTTATGGTCATTTTAAGCCAGTAAATTCATCGCGTTATGTTAATCGTAATCATGAGCATATTTTTCATTTAACAAAAACAGGTCATGTGCCTATTAATCGTTTGCAGGCGGGTGTTCCTTTTACAGATAAGAGCAATATTCGCCGCCGTAAGCATATAGAAGATCGCCGCTGTCGTGGTGATACTTGGTATATTCCTTATAAGACAGTTCATGATCGAGAAGAAAAATATCATCATCCTGCGACATTTCCTATAGAATTGCCAGAAAATTGCTTACGCCTTCATGGGATTGAAGAAAATATGGTTGTTTTAGATCCTTTTATGGGCACAGGAACAACCTTAGTTGCTGCGCAGAAATTTGGTCTTCAAGGTATTGGGATAGAGGCTGATATAAATTACGTCAGAATATCACGTAATCGTTTACGCCATGTTATGGCAGAAAAGGGCTAAGCAAAGTGGCTAGAAGAGATTTAGGACAAGAAGAGCTTGCTTTATGGCAAAATTATACGCTGCAAGTAGAGCCTTTAAAAAAAGATAATAAGCAAAATAGCCCTGCTGTTTCTTTGCCAAAATTTTCTAAATCACAAAAAATAAAACAAGAAGAGATTAAGAAAATTGTAACGAAAAAAATTTCGCCTGTATCGCATGTGATGCAGCAGGCTGATATAGATTTTTTAGCGCTTAAAAAAACATTAAGCGAATCAATCAAGAAAAAGAAGGTGATGCGTCATCATGCTTTATATGTAGGCGTGCGCACGCCTGGAATAGATAATACACAATGGAAACGCTTAATTAATGGTAAAATCGCTATTGATGCACGCCTCGATCTGCATGGTTATACACTTCAAGATGCTTTTGAAGAATTTTGCCATTTTATGCATCGCGCCCGTCATTTAAATTGGCGTTGTGTTGAAATTATTACAGGGCTAGGAAGTGGCGTACGTGGAGGAATGATTAGAAAAGAATTTCCGCATTGGCTTCAAAGAAAAGAGATACAGAAAATGATTATTTCTGTTGTGCATTCTCATGCGGGTAATCAAGGTGCTGTACGTTTATTGCTTAAAAGAAATGCAAGAAGCTAAGAGAAAAAGCTAAGAGATAGGCTGTTATTTGTTCATAATTTCGTGAGAATTTAAAGTGCGCGGCTGTTGGGGCTTGTTTCTTATTAAGAAACGTTTTATTTGAGAATGATTATTAACTTCTTAATTGGAAGTCGCTGCTCTTCATTTTAGTTATGGTAGAATGAATAAGGGGTAGTTAGGAGGACGAACAATGTTGTCTCTAAAATCCGTATTGTCTATTGCAGGTCATGTTATCAGACAGCTGCCTTATAAGGCGTTTGCATTATCTGGATGTTTGTTTTTTGGCATAGGGGGTTTTTTATCCTCTTCTATGGCGCGTGAGATTACAGATATTACAGGTCATGTTGTTCATGTGCCTGACCATCCGACACGTATTGTTTTAGGTGAGGGGCGCTTGATTTATGCTCTAGAACCCTTAGAAGGGCGGGCACTTTTTAAGCGTGTTGTGGGTTGGCAGGGTGAGTTTAAAGGCGCTGATACGCAAAATTATCAAGAAATGCTTAAAGTTTTTCCAGAAGCTGCTTCTATTGCGGTGATTGGCAAGACATCTGCTGATACAATTAGTCCAGAAAAAATTCTTGATTTACATCCTGACTTAGCAATTTTTAGTACAACAGGGCATGGTCCTGGGCAATCAAGTGATATTACAGAAAGGCTTGCTGCAGCGCATATTCCTGTCATTTTTGTAGATTTTAGACAAGATCCAGTTCATCATACACTTCCAAGTATGAAAATTATTGGAAAAGCGTTAGAGCGTGAAAAAGAAGCTGATGCTTATAGTGCTTTTTATCAAGCGCGCTTGTCAATGATTCAAAATATTGTGCAAAATATTCCAGAAAAACAACGCCCGCGTGTTTTTATTGATATGCTTGCAGGTGCAAGACAAAGTTGCTGCCATACGGCAGGCCATGGGAATATGGGCAGCTTTATTGAGGCAGCTGGTGGTATTAATGTTGCGGCCTCTTTGCTTCCAAGTTATTTAGGTGATATTTCTGCCGAAGAGCTTATTGTGCTTAATCCTGATGTGCTGATTTTAGATGGGACGCGGGGTCCTGGTGCAACAGGGCCAGGTTTGAAAATGGGGGCGCAAGTTTCACCCGATGTTGCGCATAGCTCTTTAATTTCTTTATTACAAGCACCCGAATTGCAAAGTTTACGAGCTGTTCGTGAGGGGCGTACTTATGGTATTTGGCACGCTTTTTATGATAGTCCTTTTAATATCCTAGCGATAGAAGCCATGGCAAAATGGTTTTATCCTGAAAAATTTACCACACTAAATCCAGATGCAGATCTCCGAGTAATCCAAGAGAGATTTACAGCATTACCAGTGACAGGAACTTACTGGATTAAGGCAGATTTGAAGGCGCAAAATGCCCAATAATTCTTTAGAGCCTACTGAAGGAAAGGTAAGAAAATCGTCTCCTCAATGGGATAATATAAAGAAAAATGAGGAAAAAGAGGCGTTAATTAAGCGTTTTTCTGGCATGAAAGACTCTTATGCAAAATTAACGCGGCATCGTTTGCAAATTTTGGCGGTGCTTTCCTTATTGATTATTATCTCAGTTTTGACGGATTTTTCATTAGGCCCAGCAGGCTTATCCCCTCTTGAGCTATTTAAAGCGTTATGTCATCCTTCGGGCGATACTGCTTCTATTATTGTTTGGCATATTCGCTTACCATATGCTGTTATGGCGTTGCTTGTTGGGCTTGCTCTTGGTGTTTCAGGGGCTGAGATGCAAACGATTTTGGATAATCCGCTTGCTAGTCCTTTTACATTAGGTGTCTCTGCTGCTGCTGCTTTTGGTGCATCGCTTGCAATTGTTTTAAATGTTCATATTCCATATCTTCCAGCAACATGGATGATTCCAATAGAGGCGTTTATTTTTGCTGTAGGCTCTGCTTTTTTGCTTGATCTGGTCTCACGCTTAAGATCACGTTCAACAACTGTTGTTGTTCTTTTTGGGATAGCGCTTGTTTTTACGTTCCATGCTTTTGTTTCTTTAATGCAATTTATTGCTGATGAAGATGCGCTTCAAGAGCTTGTTTTTTGGACGATGGGCAGCTTAACCCGTGCTGATTGGGGGAAAATAGCCGTGCTTGGGCTTGGCTGTTTGGTTGTGCTTCCTTTTTCTTGGCGTGCTTCTTCTGCGATGACAGCGTTGCGTTTAGGAGAAGATCGCGCTGCCAGCTATGGGGTTGATGTGTATCATTTACGCATGATGTCACTTTTGCGTATTAGTATTTTATCAGCTTTAGCTGTTTCTTTTGTTGGAACGATAGGGTTTGTTGGTCTTGTTGCACCACATATTGCACGGCGTCTTTTGGGCGAGGATCATCGTTTTTATCTTCCTGGTGCTGCATTATGTGGATGCTTGATAATGTCTCTTTCTTCCATTGCAGCTAAAAATATCTTGCCTGGGGTTGTGATCCCTGTTGGGATTGTGACAGCTTTGGTCGGGATTCCTTTTTTCTTAGCTGTTGTTTTAAGGCGGAGTGTTTGATGCGAACCGAAATGAATCAAGAAAAGAAGATGGGATTGGAAGTTAAAGGTCTGAATGTGTCTTATGGGGCGCGTTCTGTGATACATGATTTAACTTTAAAAATGATGAAGCCTGGGCGTATTACGGCTTTATTAGGTCCTAATGGCTCTGGTAAATCGACTTTCTTACGTGCTGTTGCGGGCTTGACGCGTTTTGAAGGAAAGATTTTTCTTAATGAAGCATGTATTTCCGATTTTCATCCAAATGAGCGAACGCGTGTTGGTGCTTATGTTCCACAGACGCTTCCACCGACAGTGCATTTACAAGTTTTAGAAGCGGTTATGGTTGCACGCAGGGCGGGTGATAATGTTGCTGTAGAAGAAGCGCTGCAAGAAACTATGGAAGTTTTAGAGCGCCTTCATATTGATCATTTAGCATTACGTTATTTAAATGAACTCTCAGGTGGGCAAAGACAACTTGTTGGCTTAGCGCAAGCATTAGTAAGAAAGCCTAAGCTTCTTTTATTAGATGAGCCATTAAGTGCGCTTGATTTACGTCATCAAGTAGCTGTGATGGATGCTATCAAAGAAGAAACAGAATTGCGTCAGATTGTAACGCTTATCGTGGTTCATGATCTTAATATTGCCTTACAACGTGCGCATGATGTTGTTTATTTGCGTGATGGTTATTCTTTTGGGCAGGGTGCTGTCTTAGAAGTTACAACGCCTGAGACTTTGGCTGCTGTTTATGGGGTTAATTCTCGGTTAGAGGTTTGCCCGCGTGGTTTGCCGCATGTGCTTGTTGATGGTGTTGTTTAAATTAGAAAATAAGCAATTTATAAGCATCTTACAAGAATCAAAAAAGCCTCTTTTACAAGAGGCTTTTTTAACTAATTTTATGGCCAGCGTACTTCTGGAGGCATGCTCATTAAAATAGCTTCAGTATTGCCGCCAGTTTTTAAGCCGAAAGTTGTGCCACGATCATAGAGTAGATTAAATTCTACATAACGTCCTCTTCTGATAAGTTGTGCTTCTCTATCTTCTTTTGTCCAAGGGGTCATCATTCTTTTTCTAACAATAGCAGGATAAGATTGGTAGAAAGCCTCACCAACATCACGTGTAAAAGCGAAGTCATCTTCGATATTTCCTGTATTATGTTGGTCGTAGAAAATACCGCCTAAGCCACGTGGTTCTTTGCGATGTGAAAGATAGAAATATTCATCACACCATTTTTTAAAATTTGGATAAAAATCTGAGTGATGTTTATCACAAGCTTCTTTAAATTTTTGATGAAAGAAAGCAGCATCTTCTTGTGCTTCTTTAGAATTTGGAAACATTGGGGTGATATCACCGCCTCCTCCAAACCACCCTTTAGAGGTAATGATCATACGTGTGTTAAAATGTGCAGCACTTACGTGAGGATTGCAAGGATGGGCAACAAGAGAGATACCTGTTGCAAAGAATCTTGGATCTTCAGAAGCCCCAGGAATATTTTTGCGAAATTCTTCTGAAAATTCGCCCCAAACAGTTGAGATATTGACGCCAACTTTTTCAAAAACACGCCCACGCATAACCGACATGACACCGCTTCCACCTTCTGGACGATCCCAAGAGATGCGCTCAAAATGCCCTGCTTCTTTTTGTTTTAAAATTTGCGTATCATGTTGAACTGCCTCTTGTTCTATAGCTTCATAAGAGGCACAAATCCGATCGCGTAATGATTCAAACCATTCTTTTGCTTGTGTTTTTAAGCAGTCATGGGGAACATCGGGGCGAATAATTGATGCAAAATTGTTTAACTCACTCACTATTCTCGTCCTTAATCGTAAATTAAAAGAGACACACTTCCTCAAGTCTTTTTCAGACTATAGCATATAGAGAATATTTTGTGAGATGAAACTATGTACACTTCTTTGTGATTTTGCCTTTATGTATGATTTCCAATAAGGTAAATCTTATCATTTGAAAGACTTGCCTTTTTTCGAGAAATAGAGAGCAATAAAAGGGCATTGAGAATGTAAGAGAATGCGGGAGCTATAGTGATGGTTGCACAAACACAGATTAAGCCAGTTATTGGTATTATTGGTGGTTCTGGACTCTATGAGATGGAAGGCGTTGAAAATAAAGAATGGCGGCGCTGTGAAACACCATGGGGGTCACCATCTGATGCGCTTTTATTTGGCACAGTTGAAGGGGTGCAATGTGTTTTTTTACCGCGTCATGGTCGTGGTCATCCTATCCCACCTTCAAAATTGAATTTTCGTGCGAATATTGATGCTTTAAAGCGTGCGGGTGTGACTGATATTATTTCTCTTTCAGCTGTAAGCTCTTTAAAAGAAAGCTTAGCTCCTGGGCATTTTGTGCTTGTTGATCAGTTTTTGGATATGACCAAGAGTCGCCCTAGTACCTTTTTTGAAGAAGGCTGTGTTGCCCATGTGAGCATGGCAGAGCCTACTTCAAAACGCTTACGTGATATTTTAGCCCAAGAAGCACGCGCGCTTTTAATGCCTGTATGTGAAGAGGGAACATATGTTGCCATTGAAGGGCCGCAATTTGCGACACGTGCAGAAAGTGAACTTTATCGTTCATGGGGCGCTTCTGTTATTGGTATGACCAATATGCCTGAAGCACGTTTAGCACGTGAAGCAGAGATGAATTATGTAACACTTGCAATGGTGACAGATTATGATGCATGGCATAAAGATCATAAATCTGTAACAGTAGAGACTGTTTTACAGAAAATTTCTGAGAATTCTCATGCAGCGCAAAAACTCATTCAGAAGGCGCTTCCTATTTTAGGTAAAGAGCGTCCGCTTTGTGTTGGTGGTGCGGAGCGTGCGTTAGATAATGCAATTATTACCTTACCTGATGTACGTGATTCATCACTTTTAGCGCGTTTAGATGCTGTCGCTGGGCGTGTTCTTTTTCGTCATTAATTTGTTATTAATTTGTTATTAATTTGTCATCAAAAAAATAAGACCTCTCTTAGAAGAGAGGTCTTATATGTGGTCTAATCTACATATTTCGCAAAGAGATCTAAGGTTCTTTGCCAAGCAAGGAGGAAAGATTCTTTATGGAAAGAGTCGCGTTCTGTGCAGCCAAATCCATGATCAGCATCTTTGTAGATATGTATAGGGATTTGAGGGCATAAAACACTGATTTTATCCCATTCTTGTGAAGGGATATGCGCGTCTTTTTCGCCAAAATGAAGCTCTGTTGGGCAATGTGGTGCAGGGTCGCAATGTTCAGCAATATCAGGACCATACCAACAAGAAGCCGCATCAATATTAAGAGATTGCGCTGCTTCCCAAGCAAGGAAACCACCCCAACAAAAACCAATTACACCGACTTTTAGATGATTGTCGTTTTTAAGTGTTTGGACGCATGCTTCAACATCACGCGCCGCACCATGTTCAGGAATTTTTGCACGAAGTGCCAGACCGTCTTTGACACCTTTTTCATTATAAGGCAGAATAGATTGTGCCTTGACGCGATCATAAAGCGCAGGTGAGAGCACATGATAACCTTCTTCAGCGAAGGCTGCACAAATACGGCGGATATAATCTGTAAGACCAAAAATTTCTTGAATAACAACAATATTACCTTTGAGGGGGGTGCCTTTTGGGGGATGTACTTCCCATGCCTCTAAAATATGGTGATCGGAAGTTTCAATTTTTCTTATTTTTCCGTTTATTATATTATGTTTTGAGAGAGGCATGTGCGTTATCCTTCATTAAAATCAAAAATTAAAATCAAAAATTAAAATCAAATAAGCGTATTCGTCTCCATATAAGCAAAAAAGATAAGGATAAAAGAGGGAAATAATTTTATTTTTTTTAAGTTTATTTTGGTTCATCCTTCTTGACGGAATAATAAGGGAACACTATTTTTAGCGTATCTTCTTGATGAAAGTTATTTTCTAAAAGAAGGATAGAATTTTTTGGTGCGTGGCATGAGAATGTGCGCAAATACCAAACTTAGCTGCTTTAGAAAGGGCTTAGATTTATGACGAAGTTTCGTCCACTACATGATCGCGTTGTGATCCGCCGTTTAGATGGTGAACAAAAAACAGCTGGTGGTATCATTATTCCAGATACAGCTAAAGAAAAGCCAATGGAAGGTGAAGTTGTTGCTGTAGGCCCTGGGGCACGTAATGAACAAGGTCAAGTTGTTGCGCTTGATGTAAAAGCTGGCGATCGTGTACTTTTTGGTAAATGGTCAGGCACAGAAGTAAAGATTAATGGCGAAGAGCTTTTAATTATGAAAGAAAGCGACATTATGGGGATTGTTGGTTAGATTTCTAACCTCCCTTAATTTTGTTTTTAATCTTTTTTTCTTCTATTTTTGGAGTATAGTGTTATGGCTGCTAAGGACGTTAAATTTGGAGCAGACGCTCGTGAACGTATGTTGCGTGGCGTTGATATTCTTGCAAATGCTGTAAAAGTTACATTAGGGCCAAAAGGTCGTAATGTTGTTTTAGATAAAAGCTTCGGTGCACCACGTATTACAAAAGACGGTGTTTCTGTTGCAAAAGAAATCGAACTTGCTGATAAGTTTGAAAATATGGGCGCACAAATGGTGCGTGAAGTTGCGTCTAAGACCAATGATATTGCAGGTGATGGTACAACCACATCAACAGTTCTAGCGCAATCTATTATTCGTGAAGGTGCAAAACGTGTTGCAGCTGGCATGAATCCTATGGATCTTAAGCGTGGGATTGATCTTGCTGTTGAGCATGTTGTTAATGAATTAAAAGCACGCACAACAAAGATTTCTTCTTCTTCTGAAATTGCACAAGTTGGTACGATTTCTGCAAATGGTGAAGCTGAAATCGGCGAAATGATCGCAAAAGCAATGGATAAGGTCGGCAATGAAGGCGTTATCACTGTAGAAGAAGCAAAAGGTCTTCATACAGAGCTTGACGTTGTTGAAGGTATGCAGTTCGATCGCGGTTATATTTCTCCATATTTCGTTACGAATACAGAGAAAATGACAGCTGATCTTGATAATCCTTATATCTTGATTCATGAGAAGAAAATCTCTTCTCTTCAACCAATGCTTCCATTGCTTGAAACAGTTGTTCAGTCTGGTCGTCCTTTGATGATTATCTCTGAAGATGTTGATGGTGAAGCACTTGCAACACTCGTTGTGAATAAGCTTCGTGGTGGTTTGAAAATTGCTGCTGTTAAGGCTCCTGGCTTTGGCGATCGCCGTAAAGCAATGTTGGAAGATATTGCAATTCTTACAGGTGGTCAGGTTGTTTCTGAAGATATCGGTATTAAGCTAGAAGCTGTTACACTTGATATGCTTGGTCGTGCGAAGAAAGTTCATATCGATAAAGAAAACACAACCATCGTTGAAGGTGCTGGAGAAGCTGAAGGCATTAAAGGTCGCTGTGCTCAAATTCGTGCACAAATTGACGCAACAACATCTGATTATGATCGTGAAAAGCTTCAAGAGCGTCTTGCTAAACTTGCAGGCGGTGTTGCTGTTATTCGTGTTGGTGGCGCTACAGAAATTGAAGTTAAGGAACGTAAAGATCGCGTTGATGATGCGCTTCATGCAACACGCGCTGCGGTTGAAGAAGGTATCGTTCCAGGTGGTGGTACAGCTCTTGCACGTGCAAGCCTTACACTTTCAGGCTTGAAGTTTGCAAATGATGACCAACGTGCTGGTATTGATGTAATCCGTAAGGCTCTTGAAGTGCCATTACGTCAGATTGCAAGCAATGCGGGTGAAGATGGTGCGGTTATTGCTGGTAAGGTTCTTGAAATGAAGAACTATACAGAAGGCTTTGATGCGCAAACAGCTGAATATAAAGACCTTGTAAAGGCTGGTATTATCGACCCAACTAAGGTTGTTCGTACAGCTCTACAAGATGCGGCTTCTGTTGCTGGTCTTCTTATCACAACTGAAGCAATGGTTGCTGAACGTCCAGAGAAGAAATCTGCTGCACCTTCTGCCGATGATATGGGTGGAATGGGAGGCATGGGCGGCATGGGTGGAATGGGCTTTTAATTAATTCCATTTAACAGGCTGCTTTTTAAAGCTTCTAAAAAAGCTCTATCCCTGAAAAGGGATAGAGTTTTTTTATATTAAGTGATTTATATTAAACGACGCTAAACGATATTAAATAAATATTCTTCTATCTTTAAAGTCACGCGCTTCTTCATAACATATTTTATAAAATAGTATTTCTCGTAAGAATGAAGATATGTGTTATTTCAGTAACAGTTCGTAATGAAGATTATTATTTCTTAAACGAAATAAGTTTTTGGTATGGATTTTTTTGTTTCGATAAAACAATAATAAGACAGATGATTTCATATGATCATACGATACCAAGGAATTCTATGATGAAAATAGCGTATCAATCTCGTTTATTATGTTTTTCTGTATTGAGTGTTGGGACACTTGCTTCCTTTACAGATATGGTACGCGCTGAGAGTGTAATAGGAACACATCCTATTAAGTCGCATCATGTAGCAAAAGGAAAACATCAAAAGCGAGGGAAAGTTGTTACTTCTCAAAAGAATAAATTGCCGGGCTATAATGCTAAGCATGTTGAAGAGGTAACAGTGACGGGATCTTATTTAAGTACGTCTAAAAATTCTAATGCTAATCCTGTGCAAAAAATTACGAATAAGCAAATAATGCAAACAGGTATTACGAATTTAGGTGATTTTCTAGCGCGTATGCCTTCTGTTGGTTCAGCAGGATCAAGTAATGCAGATACAAATGGTGGAGGTGGATCTGCGTGTGTGGATTTGCGTAATTTGGGTTCTAATCGTGTTCTTGTTTTGGTTGATGGTAAGCGTCTTGCATTAAATGCACAATCAAACTGTGTTGATATGAATACGATACCTGTGCAGCTTGTTGATAATATTGAAATTTTAAAGGATGGTAGTTCGGAACTTTATGGTGCGGATGCAGTTTCTGGCGTTATTAATATTAAGTTAAAGCATAATGTTAATAAGGGGGGCATCATGATTCGTGGTGGTATTTCGGGTCATGGTGATGGAAAGACAGGAATGCTTTCTGCTTATAAGGGGTGGAATTTTGATGAAAATCGTGGAAATATCACGTTTTTCGGCTCTTATAATACGAGCGAAGGCTTAAAACAATCATCACGTAGCTGGGCTAATCCTGTACAAGTTGATTTAAAAGGTCAGCGTTTTGGTTCAGCTTATGGGCCAACAGCCTCTTGGGTTGATAGTAATGGTGATCCGCTCAATGAGACATCGCGTTACGCTTATGGGAAGCAGCAAATGTTGACCGATACGGTCAATACAGGAACGCTTTATGGCGATGCGCATTATGATTTTAATAAGCATTTTACGCTTTATTCTAATGTATTATATAGCCATCGTGATGCCAACGCCACCATGGCACCTGAGCCATTTTATGGTGGTATTGCACCAACGAGCTTGCCTTATAATATGACAGTTCCTGCAAATTATCCAGGAAATATCTATGGGCAAGATGCAACTTTATCTACACGTCGTTTTACAGAGTTTGGTAATAGGCGTGAGGAAAATGCCTCTGATACTTATACAGCTAAGGCAGGATTAAAGGGAGAAATCGTGCATAATTGGATGTATGATGCTTCTTTTACTTATGGTTGGAACCAAGTTTTAGACCATTATACTAATATAGGGAATTATAAGAATCTCTTAAATGATTATGGTTTAAAACAAAATGAACCTAATAATCCTAATAGTTCTTTAAGCTATGATCCGTCTATTTGTCCTTCTTTTGGATGCTCTAGCCCATTTGGTTCGCTTTCCCCTCAAGCGGCATCTTATGCAAATGCAACGATCAATAATCATAGCTATTACCAATTAAGAGATTGGAATTTGCGTATTCACAATAATAAAGTTGCAGCAATGCCTTGGGACCATGGAGGAAAATTAGGGATTGCTCTTGGTATGGAGCATCGAGGAGAGCAATTATCAAGCCGTCCTGATTCTCTTGTTTCTTCTGGTCAGAGTATGACAAGTAGTACATCCTATACGGGGGGTGGTTTCCAAGTTACGGAAGGTTATTTAGAAGGAAATCTTAATATTTTAAAAAATGCGTTCTTAGCAAAAGATTTGACTATTGATGCGCAAGGGCGTGTATCTGCTTATAATACTTTTGGTGTGACAAAGAATTGGAAAGCCTCTTTAAGTTGGATGCCAACGCGTGATGTGCATTTTAAGAGTACATTAGGCACATCTTTTCGTCAGCCATCTGTTTATGAGTTGTATCAAGGGCAAGGGTTAGATTATGCGCTTGCACAAGATCCATGTGATATGGGGCAGGTTGGTACTTATGGTGCCTCTTCTTCTGCTGTTGCTGCGCGTTGTGCATCACAACATATTAATAGTCAAAAATTTGTCTCATCTGGAACAGGGCAAGTGGCAACAATGGTCGGGGGTAATAAAAATCTTCGTCCTGAAACAAGTAGAACTTATACAATTGGGGTAGAGCTTACACCAAGATGGGTGAAGCGTTTTGATGCTTCTGTAGAATATTGGCACACAACAGTACAAAATACGATTGGATCACCAACGACACAATATATTCTTGATCAATGCTATACTCAAGGGCAGGGATGTGAAAATGTTGTGCGTAGTTCGACTGGTCAAATTCAACAAGTGAATGATTACACACAAAATTTAGGAGGAATGAGGACAAGTGGTCTTGATATTGATTTAAATTATTCTCTACCATTAACACCTTATGATGTTGTGAGCCTTAATAATAATATTCAGCAGGTTATAAGTTATCAGGTGCAAAATGTTCGGGGAGGACAGTGGTATAATTATGATGGGCGCTTATTATATCAAAATGGTGGTTCTGGTTCGACAAATGGTGTGCCGCGTTTGCGTAATTATACAACACTTACATGGCGGCATAATCATTTTAGCATCAATTATATGCTGCAATATATTGGAGGCATGGTTTGGAATAATGGTTCGCGTGATTTAACATCTGCAGATGCTGCCCATCATTCAACCCCTGGTGTATTTGAGCATGATTTGACCTTAAATTATCGTCTTGGAAAGTGGAATTTTGAAGGTGGTATCCAAAATCTTGCCAATAAGCGCCCGCCTTTTGTTCCGAGTGGTGTGAATAATACAGCCTCTAACCTTTATAGTAATTTCTATATGGGGCGTTATTTTTTCCTCCAAGCTGGGGCAGATTTTTAACCCTTTAACCCTTTAACCCTTTAACCCTTTAACCCTTTAACAATATGGAGGAAGGTGGGATGGGAATCCTTCCTTTCCTTCAAAAAAATTATGGATGTCTTTTAAGGTCTCTGAAAGTGTAAGCCTTTTAATTGTTGTTTCTTTGGGAAAGGCCGAAAATAAGCGCGTAGGTGTTGATTTATCAAGCATAACAAAAACGCCATAATCATCTTTACGGCGAATAAGCCTACCGAAAGCCTGCTTTAAGCGTGTGCGTGCAATATTATCATCGTAAATGCGCGGTGCGCCATCACTTAGAAAGCGCCGTCTTGCTTTATGTAAAATATCGGGACGTGCCCAAGGTGTGCGTTCAAAAACAACCATACGAAGAGAATTTCCAGGCACATCAACACCATCACGAAGCGCATCTGTTCCGAGAAGGCAGCTTCTTTTTTCTGTGCGAAGAATATCAACAAGCGTATTATTATTCATCTCATCAATATGTTGTGCATAGAGGGGGATATGTGCTTCTTCAAGATTTTGATAAATAAGATGATAGACATCTTTAAGGCGTTTAATGGCTGTAAAAAGCCCAAGAGCACCACCATGACTTTCCTTAAATAATGCTTGAAATGCGTGCGCAAGTCCGATGGTTTCATGACCAATATCAGTGACGATATAAAGGCGGGTTTGTTCTTTATAATTAAAAGGGCTTAGAAAGGATGTTGTTTTTGGTGGCATAAGAAAATAATGTATTCCAAGTTTCCTTTCAGCACGTTGCCAGCTTTCCTCTTCTTTTTCTCCATCAATTTTGTCACGTAATGTTGCAGAGGTAATAATGAGTGATTGTGCGCTTTGTTTAAAACATTGCGCAAATGGTCGTGTAGGATCAAGCCAATGACGATTAAGGCTGATATCATAATATTTTTCTTTTTCTTCTTTTTCGGAAGATATAGGATAAGGCAGGATTTCTCTTTTAATAAAATCAATAAAAAGCGGTGGTATTGTTTTTTCTTTTGATTGATGAATAATCTCCTCAAGCATTATTTGCCATCCTTGTAGAGGAAAGAAGATGCGGTGATAAAGTGATTTTAAAATCGTCACTAAATCTTCATTATTCCTAAGCTCTTTAGGCGTGACCTCAATAAGCTTTTTGAGGCTATGAAGCATTTTTGAAAAATCATTATGTAAATTATGCGCTGCTTTTTGAAGTGATTTAATAGGGGGGTAAAGATCGCATTCTTCATGATAAGAAATATTTCTTATCTTTTGTTTCTCTGTAAGAGGGGCACAATAAAGAACAAGTTGCTTCTCAAGACTATGTAAGAATATTTCATAAGATGATGATATTTTATTGGTCTCTTTATTATAAAGATGTTGTCGCCAATTTGATGAAGGTAAGGTCAATTTAGCGATAGAGAGAAAAGATTCTAAAGGTTCCATAAGAGAGGTAGTAGAATCTACATGTTCATAGAGACGGTTTCTAAGGCCTTTTGATGGTGATTTATTTGATGATTTATCTTTCGCTACACCAAGAATCCAGCGCCGCATTTCTGCACCTTCTTGTCCAGAAATTTTATGCGAAAAGGCACTATCGGCAGCATTTGGAATATGGTGTCCTTCATCAAAAATATAATGAGGGATATAAGTGGAATCCTCTCTTAATTCTTGAGGGAGTTGCACATTGATAAGATGTTGTTTCCATGAGTTTTGTGCAAAAATAAGGGCGTGATTAGCGATAACAATCTTGGCCTGTGATGCGCGCTTTATAGTATGTTCTATAAAACAGCGTTGATGATGGGGGCATTTGTGATGAATACATTCCCCTCTTTTATCGGCAAGGGAGGCTAAGAAAGAATATCCAAAAATTTCACGAAACCACCCAGGAAGATCGCCTCCCATCAGATCGCCATCATCTGTTTTTTCGGCCCAATGGGCAAGAAATATAAGAGGAATGGCTATTTCTGGTTTAGAGATATTTTCAAAATTTCGTTCAAAATTTAAAAGGCAAAGATAATTTTCACGCCCTTTTCTAATAACAATATGACGGCGTCTTTCTTTTTTGTCTGGATAAAGACGTATTGTTTCTTCTTCAATTTGGCGTTGGAGATGTTTTGTATAGGTGCTGATCCAAAGGGTATGTTCATTTTTATTTGCCCAAAGAAGAGCAGGCGTAAGGTACCCTATTGTTTTTCCTGTGCCTGTGCCTGCTTCTGCAAGTAAGACATTAGGAGATTCTGGAATTTTTCTTGATATAAGGGCATTACCAATAATGGAAGAGAATTTTTCTTGCTGAGGACGAATTTCAGATGTTGTGCTAAGATTGCGCCTTAGATGCTCTATTGTTTCTTCTTCTGTAATTATATGATGATGTTCTTGGATCTCTGGTGGTTTTGCTTCCCATTCTGGTAGAGAATGCCATATTTCTAGGCTCTTCCTTATTTCTTCATCTATAGGCTGTGATATTATATCATCATAATATAGAATTTCTTTAAGACTATTACTCCAAGACCATTGATTTTTTTCTAAAATCGCTAAACGTGCGCGTAAAATATCCCCATAAGGGGTGGCCGCTTCTTCTTCTAATTTGTCAAAGATTTTAAAGGTGATCTTATGTAAGATATCTGCTTTTAAGAGGCTATCATCATCAATCTTTATGATTCCAAGAAAGATGGCAAGACCGCGCGCTGTTGGTGTCACTTTTTGTGCAGGAAATACAAAAAGAAAAACTTCTAAAATATCAAACCAAGGGTAAGGTTGTTTTTCTTCGGGTAAATTTAGTATCTTCGCAGTATTCGGCCCATGAATAAGAAGCGGGGCGGGATGTTCTTTGAGATAAGAACGCAATGTTGCATTATCGAAAACATGCAATTCGCCTTCGCTTGTTCGTAAAGAAGAATATTTATGCCCAGCAATAAGCGCAGGCACACTGAAAGGCGAAAGAAGAGGGGCTTCATGTTGTGATAAAGTCATTAAGCGTTAGTCTAGATGATAAAAACTTTTGAATAAAGTATGAATAAAAGCGTAAAACCCGCCTCCCTTGCTTGACCAAGAGATTTTAGCGACTTATTCTTATAAACCTTATGAATAAAAAATCATCACTTCCTTTTGATTCGTCGTTCTCAAAATTATGGGCTTTTGAAGAAGCTCGAAAATTGGCTGCTAAACTTGAGCATTCCCAGTCTCAAGAGCCTGTTTTATTTGAAACGGGCTATGGTCCTTCGGGCCTTCCTCATATTGGTACCTTTGGTGAGGTTGCCCGCACAACATGGGTGAGGAAAGCATTTGAAGCAATGACAGGTAAAAAAACCCGTTTGCTTGCTTTCTCTGATGATATGGATGCGTTGCGTAAAGTGCCAACGAATGTTCCTCAACAAGAATTATTGCAAAAATATTTAGGCTTCCCCTTAACACGTGTTCCAGATCCATTTGGGGAATATGAAAGTTTCGCTGCGCATAATAATGCACGTCTTTGCCAGTTTTTAGATAGTTTCGGTTTTGAATATGAATTTGCATCAGCAACCGATTATTATGTTTCTGGACGTTTTGATGAAGCTCTAAAGCGTGTTTTAGAAAAACATGATGAGATTATTAAGGTTATTGCACCAACTTTAGGCGCTGAACGCCGGGCAACTTATTCGCCTGTTCTTCCAATCCATCCAGAAACTGGGCATGTAATGCAAGTGCCTATCCTTGAGGTGAATGCAGATGCTGGTACTGTAACTTGGGAAGATGCAGAGGGGAAGCGTTTTGAGACCTCTGTTTATAGAGGTCAGGCCAAAATGCAATGGAAAGCAGATTGGGCGATGCGCTGGTTTGCTCTCGGTGTTGATTATGAAATGTCTGGCAAAGATTTGATTGATAGTGTCAAATTATCATCAAGAATTTGTCGCCTTTTAGGTAAAGAGCCCCCAATGAATTTGACTTATGAGCTTTTTCTTGATGCTCAAGGTCAAAAAATTAGTAAATCTAAAGGGAACGGGCTCTCTGTTGAAGAATGGCTGCGTTATAGTACAAGCGATAGTCTTGCCTATTATATGTTCCAACAGCCAACACGCGCAAAGCGTCTTTATTTTGATGTTATTCCACGTGCAACAGACGAATATTTGACCTTTGTGCAAAAAGGTGCGCAGCAAAATCAAGAAGAATTTTACGCTAATCCTGTCTATTTTATCCATAATGGTGCATTGCGTAAAGAAGATACAAGCCCGATTTCTTTTACAGCTTTGTTAAATCTTGCAGGTGT
Organism: Pseudomyrmex cubaensis; assembly: GCA_014825685.1. Taxonomy (NCBI): domain Eukaryota; kingdom Metazoa; phylum Arthropoda; class Insecta; order Hymenoptera; family Formicidae; genus Pseudomyrmex; species Pseudomyrmex cubaensis. Next base: position 18,607 of record QVOA01023708.1, read on the forward strand.
TGCGAACGCACAAGAAGAAGCAACATTATGGAAATTTTTACAACGTTATGATAAAACTCTTGCACCAGAAACACATCCATATCTTGCACGTCTCGTAAGCCATGCGCTGACATATTTTAATGAACGCGTACGTCCTTCAAAAGTGTATCGTGCACCAACAGAAAAAGAAAGAAAGGGGCTTAAAGATCTTGCTCTTGCTTTAAAAGATGTTCCGCCTGATGCAGCCCCTGGGGATGTACAAGATATTGTTTTTGAAGTTGGGAAGCGTTATTTTGAAAAATCTGAGCTTAGAGCGTGGTTTGGATGCTTATATGAGGTTCTTTTAGGGCAGAGTGAAGGGCCACGTTTTGGTATTTTTGCGGCATTATTTGGTCTTAAGGAAACAATCGCTCTTATTGAAGAAGCGCTTGAGCGCCCTGTTGAAGAGAGTGCATCTGAGTAATTTTCTTAGAACGATAGAGATAAGATTGGAGGGAAGTTATATTAATGTTTCTTAAAATTTCTTCTTTTCCTCAGTTGAAATCGCTTTTAGCAAAATTACCTGCATGTTTAGGCATTGTGATTCTTGTTGGTGCTTTAAGTGTTATGTGGAGAGAGTTACAACAACTCTCTTTCCATGATATTTTACAAAGTTTACAACAAATACCTGCGTCCTTTCTTTGGAAAGGTGCGGGTGTCACCTGCCTTGCTTACTTTATTCTTTCTTTTTATGATGGCTTAGCGTGCAGGCATGTTAAAGCAGATGTTTCTTGGAAGCGTGCTGCTTTTGTTGCTTTTTGTTCCTATGTTTTGTCGCATAATTTAGGATGCGCTGCAATTTCTGGAAATGCGGTGCGTTATCGCCTTTATCGAAATTGGGGGATATCAGGTGCTAAAATTGCCGCTATTATAACATTTTGTTCATTAACTTATTTATTGGGAACGATCGCACTTATTGGTTTTATCTTTCTATCTCAACCAGATAAGATCCCTTTTTTTTCGCATTTCCCTGTATTTTTTTCTTATAGTCTTGGTATTTTTTGTTACTTTCTTCTTTTTATTTATCTTCTCTTCTCTTTCTTACAAAAAGAATGGCATTTTAAAAAATGGAGTTTAAATTTTCCTAATTGGAAAGTTTCTCTTGCACAGATTTGCGCAAGTGCCGCCGATATGTCAATGACAGCACTGATCGCTTGGTGTGTTATTGGTCCTTTGCCTGAAAATTGTGCTTTGAATTTTTCAGGTTTTCTAGCCATCTATATTATGTCTTACACAGCGGGTCTCATTGCAAGTGTGCCGGGTGGTTTAGGTGTATTTGATGGGGCGATGCTTTTTGCACTTTCGCCTTATTTCCCTGTTTCACATATTATGGGTGCTATTTTAGTTTTTCGTCTTTTTTATTATATTATTCCTCTGATTTTAGCGGGTCTGATGTTTGTCAGCCATGAATTATTTATAAGGAGCCTTTCTTTTTCACCGCAGAGATTGAAAAGATTTTTTCCTAAATTAGGGCATGCGAATAAAGTAATACGTGAATCAGAGGCAGATTTTTCTGTGGCTGTTGCAACAAGCGTGCAAGCTCTTTTAGGTGTTTGTACGATCTTATATGCGTTATTACTTCCATTGCCGAAATTTTATTCAGAACAAGAGGGATTTTGGATCCAACTCGGCATTTTCTTTTTGATGCTCTCAGGTGTGGTGCTTTTGGGGTTAGCTGTTGGGCTTTCGCAACGTGTTGCTTTAGCTTGGCGCTTATCAATTATAACCCATTGTTTTTCTTTGATATTACTGTTTTTATCTCATGCTTTTTGGTTTACCTATTTTATTGTCTTTGCTGTTCTAATGCTTCTTTTTACTTTTAAGGAATGTTATTATCGGCAAGCTTATTGGCGTGTTGCGCCGTTTTCTCCTGCTGTGATGACACCTTTTACCTTATGGCTTATGGGTATTTTAGGCATGATATGGGTCGCCCATCAGCGTCATATTGGCCCAGTATGGTGGCGTGCAATGATTTATGATGCACATACAGCAAAAGGGAGATGGTTCTTAGTTATTGCGGCAATTTGTTGTGTCGCAGCGCTGTGTTTTGCCCTTAGGCGTACTTATATCGAACCACTTTCTTGGCAAGAAGTTAAAGATAAAGAAGGCTTTTCATCTGACGAGATTGAACAAAAACTCTTTATTCCTGATGGTGTGATACCAGATGTTGGAAAACGGTTTTTTATTGCTTTTAAGCGTTTAGATTCTTTTATTGTTGCTGTCGATGCTTTTACTGAACCAAAACATTTAAATTGTGGCGTTATTTGGCGCTTACGTGATTTTGCTGATCAAGAAAATTGCTTTCTTGCATTTTTGCAAAAAAATGAGAAATATGCCGATATTTATAATGATATTGGCTTAGATCACTTCACAATAGGTGCTTATCATTTATTTTGTGAAGTCGAGCATTATGGAATGATCTTTGCAATCTTGCAGCGATATTCTTTCACAGATAAGCAAAATTTCATGCCAATTTCCTTATCTGATTACGGTTTTTATTCTCAAGTTTAGGAATTTAGAGAGGGGAGGCTATCTTCTGCGTGATAGGTTTCAATAATATGGATTTCCTCTAAAAGGGAGGTAGGGGATTTCTTGCTTTTTGACGTTGTTGCTTGTGTCAAAGCGATTGTGTCTACAGAAAATTCTTGGCTTTTAAAGAGATTATAACGCGATATCCATTGAGTAGCACTTTCTTGATAATGTGCTTCTATATGCCCTAGAAGATAGTGCGGTATATATTTTTTCTTAGAATAATTTATATCATGTTTATGAAGAAGATGAATAATCTTTCGATGGAGATGTTTTAAGGGCTCTGTTTGAGATATCCCAAGGCGAAGCTCTATAAAATTTTTGTTGGAAAAAAGGGTATTTTCTAGAAAAATATTTTGTAATGACATATTAAAATAATGCCATTTGATACGTGTTAAATCGTGATGAAATTCTTCTAAAGAAGGATTATTAAGTGAAGATTTGAAATGGCAAATCGGAAGCAAAATCGGCGTTCGTGGTACCCAATCTGCATGGGCAAGACTGCCCCTTAAAAGAGATAAATCATCTTCTATAAGAGAGGGAATGAGGCAAGATAGAGAATATAGCTGCGTCATCTTAATAGATAAACCTCTTGACTTTGTCATAAATTCTATCATCTTAAAGGAAAGGATGGAAGTATTTTTCTTAAACTCTTAGAACGAAAAAAGGTTATTATGGGATTTCATTCGCCTTTTCCACAAGCAGATCAAGCATCAAGCACTGAGCTATATGATCTAGGCTTACGCCGTCATATGATGCGTGTTTATGGATGGATGAGCTGCGCATTAGTGATTACAGCGATTGTTGCTAATCTTGTAGTACATACATCATTGCGTGGATTATTTTTCCATATTGTTATGGGACAGGATGGAGGCTTAAGATTAAGCTACACATTATTAGGCTTAGTCGCAGTATTTTCTCCACTTGCTTTTGTGATGGTCCTCTCTTTTGGGATTGCACGCTTATCATATCGTGTAACGCAAGGATTATTCTTGCTTTATAGTGCGATCATGGGTGTGAGTTTGTCTGTTTTGCTTCTGGCTTATACAGGGGCTTCAGTTGTTCAAACCTTTTTGATAACAAGCTTACTTTTCTTGACCATGAGTTTATGGGGATATGTGACAAAGCGCTCACTAGTAAGTTTAGGAAGTTTCCTTTTCATGGGGCTCATTGGTATTATCTTGGCGAGCATCATTAATATTTTCACCCATAGTTCTGCAATGAATTTTCTAATTTCTTGCTTTGGTGTGCTAATATTCACAGGTTTTACAGCTTATGATGCGCAACGTATTAAGCTTAATTATCAAGCTTATGGCTCTATCTATGCTGAAGAAGATGTTCGCAAAGCAAGTATTGTTGATGCATTGTCAATTTATCTTAATTTTGTGAATCTCTTTAACTTCCTGCTCTCTCTTACAGGAACGCGCTCTAATTCGGACTAAGTGAGAGATATGTGCTTTCTTAATATTTTGTCATAAATTTAGAATAATCGTGATTGTAGCAGGAGAGGGGAAAGAGGATATTCTTTCTCCTCTTTTTTATTGTTTTTTTATCAAGATTTTAATCGAGATACCCTTTGAGTCTCATGTTTAGAGAGATTATATGGGGCTTTTGAAAAATTAAAAATATGTAATGTTTCGATAAGTTTATATGAAAAATTAAAAATATAGCAGAAAACAAGGGATTTTATTTTTAGGATTACAAGGGTCCTATTAATCACTTTTTCGTGTGCTCTTGTATTTTTTGTATTTTCCAAGGATTTAGATAGGGAGACACAGGGGCGTTCGTCCCGTGAGTAAGGAATTGGGAATCATTCATCGTTTTATGAATTGATTTCTTTTGTCAGGATGCGAGCGAGGAAGAAGTTGTAATGGCGAGGTTCGGTAGCAAAAACGTAATCCTGACTGTGTCAAAATGTTTTTCGGTCGATAAGGCTGGAGAATAACTTGTGAAGGCAGGATTTATGAAAAAACTCTGGAGATTTCTCCCGGCGTTGCCTGCGTTAATGCTTTCGGGCTGTACGGTTGATCTTCTTGATCCAGCTGGTCCGATTGGTGAGGGGAATCGTGACATGATGGTGATTGAATTCATCGTTATGTTATGTATTGTTATCCCAACCTGCATAGCGACCCTTATTTTTGCTTGGAAATACCGAGTAGCCAATAAGGAGGCTGAACGCGATTTAAATTGGTCACATTCTACAAAGATTGAAGTATTTGTATGGGGTGTGCCTATAGCGGTGATCGCAGTATTGAGTGTTATCAATTATTGGAGCACACATTATTACGATCCATATAAACCACTATCGAAAGATATGTTGGTAAAAGAACATTCTGAGAATGCAAAACCTTTGACCGTTCAAGTTGTTTCGCTTGACTGGAAATGGCTCTTTATCTACCCTGAGCAAGGGATTGCAACAATTAATGAGCTTGATGTTCCAACAAAGACACCATTGAACTTTCAGATTACATCTGATGCGGTCATGACGTCTTTCTTCATTCCACGCTTAGGTTCTATGATTTATAGCATGGCAGGAATGGAAACACAGCTTCATCTTTTAGCTCGTGAACCTGGTACATATCGTGGTGAAGCCGCCCAATATACAGGGACAGGTTTTTCTGATATGAACTTTAAAACAATTGCAATGCCTCAAGAACAATTTCAATCTTGGGTAAGCAATGTTCAGAATTCAAGCAGTGCTTTTGCTTCTAAAGATATGCTTGATTGGAATAGCTATCACCAACTTGCTGATCATAAAAAGGCACAGGAAGAAGCAGAGAGTTGCTCACTTGGTGGAAAGTGTCATTCAGCTCCTGTGACTTATTTTGCTCATGCGCAAGCAGGTCTTTTCCATAAGATTGTTGGGCAATATAATAATGGTATGGCTATGCCAATTGATGAAGCAACCGGCACGCTCATGAAAATGGATATGCCTTCTCATCAAGCGGCTTCTTCAGATGCCGGCATGTAAGGAATAACCTAAAGATGCTCGGAAAACTTTCTCTATCTGCTATACCATATGATGTTCCGATTCTTGTTGGTACATTTATTGCTGTAGCGATTATTGGCCTCGCTGTTTTAGGCGTTATTACCTATTTCGGTAAATGGGGCTATTTGTGGCGCGAGTGGTTGACAACTGTTGACCATAAAAAACTCGGCGTTATGTATATTATCCTTGCCATTGTGATGCTGTTGCGCGGCTTTGCCGATGCATTCATGATGCGGACTCAACTTGCGCTTTCATACGCAGGAAATCCGGGATATTTGCCACCGCACCATTATGATCAGATTTTTTCTGCCCATGGCACAATCATGATTTTCTTCATGGCTATGGCATTTATGACAGGTCTGTTCAATTTTGTAATTCCATTACAAATTGGTGCACGTGACGTTGCCTTCCCATTCTTAAACTCTGTTAGCTTTTATATGACACTTGTCGGCGCTGTGCTGATTAACGTGTCTCTCTTCATTGGTGAGTTCGCTAATGTTGGTTGGCTAGCATATCCTCCAATTTCAGAATTGGCTTTCAATCCTGGCGTTGGTGTGGATTATTATATTTGGGCAGTGCAGATTTCTGGTGTTGGTACATTACTTACAGGTGTGAACTTTTTCACAACGATTGTAAAAATGCGCGCACCGGGCATGAAATGGATGCAGATTCCTGTTTTTACATGGACATCTTTCTTTTCCATTATCATGATTCTTCTTACCTTCCCAATCTTAACAGTAACACTCGCACTGTTAACACTTGACCGCTATCTTGGAATGCATTTCTTTACCAATGATGGTGGCGGGAATATGATGCTATACCTTAACCTTATTTGGGCATGGGGGCATCCAGAGGTTTATATTCTTGTGTTGCCTGCTTTCGGTGTTTTCTCCGAAATTACAGCAACATTCTCAGACAAGCCTCTTTTTGGTTACAAGACGATGGTTTATGCCAGTGGCACTATCACCTTCTTGGGAAGTATTGTTTGGGTTCACCATTTCTTTACAATGGGTGCGGGCGCAGATGTAAACACCTTCTTCGGTATTATGACCATGTTCATTGCCGTGCCAACAGGTGTGAAGATCTTTAACTGGCTCTTTACCATGTATAAAGGAAATGTCCGTTTTGATGGTCCTATGAACTGGATCGTAGGCTTTATGATCACTTTCTCCATCGGTGGTATGACTGGTGTGATGATGGCGATGCCTGCAGCGGACTGGGTGCTTCATAACTCACTTTTCCTTGTAGCCCACTTCCATAACGTGATTATTGGTGGTGTGTTCTTTGGTTATGTTGCGGGTATGGGCTATTGGTTCCCAAAAGTATTTGGCTATAAATTGCGCGATTTTTGGAGCAAATGGGCATTCCGCTTTTGGTTCGTTGGTTTCTATCTTGCATTCATACCGCTTTATATTGTTGGTCTTGAAGGCATGACACGCCGTATGAACCATTATAATAATCCAGATTGGCACCCATGGTTGCTTGTTGCTTGTGTTGGTGTGTTTGTTCTTGCAGCAGGTGTTCTTTGCCAAGTTTTCCAATTGGTATTTGCAATTGTTGATGCGGTTAAGATTCATCAAGGCACTTACAAATTTGAAGCAGATGATCTTTCAGGTGATAACTGGGGTACGGGTCGTACGATTGAGTGGTCTCTATCATCACCAGTGCCACATTATAACTTTGCACGTTTGCCAACAATCCATGGTTTGGACAACTTCCATATTGAAAAAACGATGGGGCGTCCTGCACCAACAACAGAATTGAAGCCAATCCATATGCCGAAATATTCAGCTGTGGGTCCTGTTATTGGCTTTTTCACATTCTTGATTGGCTTTGCGCTGATCTGGCATATTTGGTGGCTGGCAATTATTGGTCTTATTGGTGTTGCACTTTCTATGGTTTACCGTAGTGCAGATCTTGATATTGACTATTATGTACCAGTTGAAGAAGTTCAAGCAGATGAAGAGCGTTTTGCTCAGCGTCTTGCTCAAGCTCAAGCAGCAGAATAAGGGAGGCGAAGATTATTATGTCTCATGACACAATTTATACGCCTTCTCATGCTGAGGGGCACCATGAAGAGCATGAACACCACGAATCACCTGTAGTGTTTGGCTTTTGGGTTTACCTTATGACGGACTGCATTTTGTTCGGTACATTATTTACTGTTTTTGCAGTAATGTGCCATCAATTTGCAGGCGGTCCTACGGGTCATGAACTTTTTGATATCAAGAATGTTGGAATTGAAACAGCGATTTTGCTTGTTTCTTCTATCACTTCTGGTTTTGCAATGATTAACGCACATGCAAAAAACAAAGGTGGTGTTCTTGTTTGGCTGATCTTGACATTTATTCTTGGTCTTGCCTTCGTAGGGTTAGAAATACATGAATTTGCCGATATGGTTGCGCATGGCGCAGGTCCAGATCGTTCTGCATTCTTGTCTTCTTTCTTTACACTTGTAGGCACGCACGGTCTTCACGTAACGCTAGGTCTTATTTGGATGATTGTTATTTTCTTCCAAATTATGGGGCGTCAAGGGTTAAGTGATCGCATGATGTCTAAATTAACATGCTTCAGTCTTTTTTGGCATTTTTTAGATATTGTTTGGATTTGTGTCTTTAGCTTTGTTTATCTTGGGAGTGTCATGTAATGAGCCATCATCATACCTCTCAGGAAGGTGAGAGCCACGGCTCTTATGGTTCCTATATTAGCGGTTTTATTCTTGCCGTTATTTTGACAATTGCTTCTTTTGTGGCAGTTTTAACGAAGTCCTTTTCTTATTGGACAACGTTAGTTGTTTTGAGCATTTTAGCAGTTGTGCAGATTGGGGTTCATCTTGTTTTCTTCCTTCATATGAATGGAAATTCAAAACAACGTTGGAACCTTATGACATTTGCTGTAGCTGCGGCTATGGTTATTATTGTCATAATTGGGTCTTTGTTTGTTCTTTGGAACACACAAATGCACATGATGTCACGCTAAGTCTTTTTGAAAAGATTTTTGTGTGGAGAAAAAGGGCTAGCTTTGCTAGCCCTTTTTTTGTTAGTTTTCTTTATTAATTTTTTGTTGTTTGTAAAATATTTTTCTATAAAATTTGAAGAAGGTTAAGTGGAATGTCTTTTATATATACTAAAAATAATTTTCTAGAGGTAGAAGAGGCGCTTGAGCGTGCTGAGCGGGGTGACGCTTCTGCACAATATGAATTAGGTTCTTATTATTTGGATGGGTGTGACGCAAAAAATAAGAAAGAAGCAATAAAATGGTATCTAAAAGCCGGCAAACAAGGGCATGGAAAGGCTTATAATAATCTTGGCTGGATCTATGAAGATGGGTGTCATGAGGCGGTAGGGAAAGATTATAAGAAAGCTATAAAATATTATACGAAAGGTGCTGAATTAGGTGATGTTGTTGCACAGGTTAATCTTGGTAGGATTTATGAGTTGGGTAAAATCACAAAGCAAAATTATAAAGAAGCAATAAAATGGTATAAGAAAGGCGCAGAAAAAGGCGATGTAGCGTGTTTGTATCATTTCGAACGTCTCTGTAAGGAAGATAACAAAGGGCGGAACAGATGGTTCGGTTGGTGTTTGTATCATCTCAAACGTCTTTGTAAATAAGATTAACCTCACTTTTAGATAATGAAAAATTTAGATAATGCAAAATTTAGATAATAAAAAATAAGGACATTATAATAAAAGCTCCAAATTGCATTGGAGCTTTTATTATCATTGATTAAAAATTGTTATTAGTCTTGATGTGGCTTTTCAGAAAGAAGTTCTGCTTTGCCTTCTTTCCCATTCCATTCTTCTGCATCAGCAGGGTGCTCTCCTTTTTGGCTCATATTAGGCCAAATGGCAGAATATTTTTTATTGGTTTCAAGCCATGCAGATGCCCGATCATCGCTATCAGGAATTATGGCTTCTGCTGGGCATTCTGGTTCACATACACCACAATCAATACATTCATCTGGATTAATAACGAGGAAATTTTCACCCGCATAGAAGCAATCAACTGGACAGACTTCTACGCAATCCATAAATTTGCACTTAATGCAGTTTTCAGTCACGACATAGGTCATAGCATTTACTCCAAATATTGAGGGCTTTTTGATGAGCCCATTATAATAAAGATTAATTCTCATTTTGATATGCCGAAATTTACTATCTTATGGCAAGTTTTTTATCTGTTTCATCATGATTTTTTTTAATATTTTCAGGAATTTCTTCATAAAGTAAAATAGCTTCAGAAGCAGGGCCGCGCCTTAAGCCTAGTTTTTTGACAGTCCATACACAAATATGCCCTTTTTTATGAGGAGAAGGAAAGGTCAGCACATCGCCAATATGTAAAAGTGTATGGGTCTTTGATATAATGCGACCATTAAGGCGTATATTTGTATTTTTAATAAATTTTGAACAAAGCGAGCGCGTTTTGGCAATACGTGCATAATAAAACCATAGGTCTAGTCTTTGTGTTTCTTTTTGGTTATCCATGGGGTTTCCATGTTTTTAAGATTGCAAAAGGAGAGCTGGCGGTATTTCTAAGCATCTCTTTTCGTTTTTTATGTTTGTGAGGTTTGTCAAAATAATGCGGATAGGGCGCTAACATGAGAGGAACGGCTGGACCATATATATTTTTTCTCAAAGCAATAGCTGGGAAGAAGGGGATTTTTAAGGATTTTAATATTTCTGGAATAAGGACATTTTTTATGCCAAAAAAATCTGTCAATGAAAGAGGGATAAGCCTGCGTCTTTTTGCATCTTTTTTCGAAGTTGGGAGGAGCAGCATATGTATTTTTTCATAGAGATCGATACGAAGTAGAATAGGTTTTACAATAATCCAGCCTATTGGTGCTGTAATATTATCTGATTGCTTGAGGGGATAAGAGCAGCGTTGTGGTGAGAGATTGGGGCATGTTTCGAGTGTTAAATGGTGATATATGCGAAATAATAAGGAGATAAAATCTGTTGTATCTTTTTTAAAGAGTGAAGGAACAAAGGCATATTTCATGCCAATAATCAGCCCATAATGTTTGAGCGCTTTATGTTGTTTTTGAGAAAAATATTTCTCATGAGGGAGAATTTTTGTTATGCCGCCATCTTCATAAAGACGATGGGCTAAGGCGCGATATAAGGGAGATTCTTCTAAGAAGGTGAGGAGTTTAAAGAATATATGAAACTCTTTCTGTAATTTTTCTTGAATAAATTTCTTAAGTTTTTCAAGGATAATTTGAGTTTGATGACTATCTTGAAAATCATGTCCAAGAAGTTGAATATCAGGTTTAAAGATGGAATCAGTTTTTATAAGGCGTGCAATAGGAGCATGACGCCATATAATATGACCATGCGCATCAAGCTGTAATTTCTCTGAGGGTTCTGAAAGAAAAAGCGTTATTCTTTGCGGCATTGTTGTGCGCAGTGCACGCTGCCCCATGCGGCGTAAGAGGGTACTTTCGTTGCTCTGTTCGCTGAATGGGTCAATCTCTAAGCTAAAGCCGTTTATTTTGCCAATATCATGCCCTTCTATAATGATACGATCATCAGAAGTCACAGCATAAAGTTTCTCATGATTATCAGATGGTTTGCGGCGAAGAAGAGCCGTTGCACGCTTATTGACAAAGCGTGATGTTAGGCGTTCATGCAATGCATCTGAAAGATGCTCTTCAACCTTTTGGCTTTTGACTTGCCATTCTTGATTATGACGTATCCAGTTTGAGCGTGCACTTATGTAAGCACAGACACGCACTGCTGAAAGTCTGTGCATAAGCGTATCAATATCGCCTTCAATTTTATCAAGACCGCGTAATTGTCCTTCAATCCATTTTGTGGGAATATGCTTATGCTCTATCATTTCAAGAAATAGACGCCCGCAAAGCCGTGCATGGCTTCCATCAGAGAGTTTTTTAAAATCTGGTATTTGGCAGAATTCCCATAAGAGGGCAGTCGCATTTTTCCCTTTTGCTTTTTGTAAAATTTCTGGGAGAGAGATGAGCGATTGTAAAATTTCTAAATCTGATGCAACACGACCGATAATTAAACTCGAATTTGGTGGCTTTTCTGTAAGGCTTTTAAGAAGATTATGCGGATTACTATAGTCAAGTTTATTTTGTCGCCAATAAATATGTTTAAGAGGATCGAATTGATGCTCTTCTATTTTATGAATAATTTCTTGGCTCATTGGTGAGCAATTTGCTGTTGTTCCAAAAGTGCCATCTTTCATGCCACGCCCTGCACGCCCTGTAATTTGCGCAATTTCTTGCGGGCTTAGTGCTCGGGGATTTTGCCCATCAAATTTATGGAGTGACGCAAGGGCAATATGGTCTACATCCATATTAAGCCCCATACCAATCGCATCAGTGGCAACGAGATAATCTACTTCATGATTTTGATAGAGTGCAATTTGTGCATTGCGTGTGCGTGGGCTTAAACGCCCCATAATAATAGCGCATCCGCCTCTTTTTTGTCTGATAATTTCTGCAAGTGCATAAACCTCATGCGCTGAAAATGCAACAATCGCGGAGCGCGGAGGGAGGCGTGTGAGATTAATATGTCCGATATTATTTAATTGAGAGAGGCGCGGGCGTGTTTCTATTTTGATAGATGGAATAAGATTTTTAAGAAGGGGGCGTATTGTATCTGCCCCAAGGAAGAGCGTTTCTTCTTTTCCACGTGCATATAAAAGGCGATCGGTGAAGATATGGCCACGATCTGGGTCTGAAGCGAGTTGAATTTCATCAATTGCAACAAAATTGACAGAATTTTCAAGCGGCATCGCTTCGACTGTGCAGGAGAAATATCGTGCCTTTGGAGGAATTATTTTCTCTTCCCCTGTAATAAGGGCTACATATTTTTCACCTTTTAGCGCAACGAGTTTTTCATAATTTTCACGCGCAAGAAGGCGTAATGGAAAGCCTATAATACCACTTTCATGGGCTGTCATACGGCTTAAGGCGTAATATGTTTTGCCTGTATTTGTAGGCCCTAAAACGGCATGAATATGGTTCGAGATAGGGCTTTTCATTATCATCTTAAGAAAATTATAAAATTTTGCGCAAAGATCAAGGGGAATTTATGGAATAAGATAAATAATAAGATAGAAAATCATCTCATATTATTTTTTAAATCCGA
>QVOA01023723.1:0-46984 GCA_014825685.1 Pseudomyrmex cubaensis
ACCGGTTGCAGGTTGTTGTGCGACAAAAATTCCAAATTTGTTAATTTTCCATACGTTTCGACTTTATTTTTTAAGTCATCCTCAGTGGTATAAACGCAACATTTCTCAAAAGAATAACATAAAGTTCTTATGTGGACAAATATTTGAATGTGTCGTTACAAACATGTCCTCTTTGTTACATGTCCTCTTTTGAATATTAAATTCGATTCGATTAATAATTGGAAGCAGCGCGCGGAACTTTATGTAATTCGTCCGCGACTTGAAGTTCCGAGTGGTTTATGTATATACCCTCCTTTCGTCGCATTATCGGACAGTTTATTTCAAGAACATCCATCCCCCTCCCACCCCGTGCGCAAGATGTAGAGTTGGAAATTATCGACTATGCGAAGAGAGCGCCGCATAATCGTTACAAATACGTAGGCGCTTTCCAGCTCATCCTACTTATATAGTATATATATGATGAGCCGCGAATCGACCGCGACCATAGTCTAATTGTAAGTTCTGCGGTCAGTAATTGAAATTCTCAAGTCGGCGCGCCGTATTCCGCTCGCGTATGCGCGCGCGAGCGGTTATCTCTCCTCTCTCCCTCTCGCGAAGAATAGCCGCGCGAGCAGAATAATTAATAGCTCGCTGGACTGTCGCGTCATAGAAAATTGTTACACAACTCCCGGCGGAGCGCGTACGCGCAGTCAAACGAGGATCGTGCGAGATATATGCGCGTTCTATGAATGCGGGGGATAGAGATAGAGAGGGGGAGGGAATAAATACCACTATATTTACGTTCGGCAAATAGCGCAAACGAAAACATAGGCGATCGATGTAGCCGACTGACTGGATAAAATAGACAAAACGCGCAAATGGAAATGTGTGCGCGCGTAACGCGCGCTATTTTACGAGGGAAGTTTTTGCGGTGGCGACCGTCTGTGGCGTCGTCGCGACTGTTCTGTCTATCTTATCTCCGCCGTCGTGTCAATGATCGTTACGGGAGAGGCGCATTCTCAAGTAAACCGCGAACGTGATGATCGTGATGCAAACGCGCGAAAATTCCATCACCGCGTGTCGGTCGTTCCAATTTCTGTTCTAACGCGCGCGGATGTATGTATATATGCAGAGAACGAATCGAGTGCACATAGATATCCTCGATCAAGTTGTATGCGCACAAATGCGATATCGTGCAACAAACGTTCGCGCGGCTGTCGCACATTGTTTTGCGAGGCGGCCTCGGCTCGTTAAGCGCGGCGGATCTCGCGCGAAATTGCGGTTAATTAAAAGGGTCGGGCTTGAGAAAACATCAAGAAATAGAGAGAAAGTGGAAAATAACGACGCGCGCGCTTCTGCAGCTTCTGCTATTGCGCGCGCGAGAAGAAAGAGATACGGTATATCGAGCCGCGAATATTCTTGAATATTTGTCGCAGCTTGTTTACTTGAGAACGAAGAAACTTTACCTCCGGAGAACATTGTCGCTCTAATTAAAACATCCATGTCGTTGCAATTACCGTAAGAAAATACGTGACATTTTCTCCCGAAGAAATTTCAACAGTGTAGTAATAAATTCCAAAGCGCGCGCTTCTCTCTCTCTCTCTTTCTCTTCTCTTTCTCTCTGCGGTTCCCTTTTGGGCAATATCGATCGATTCGATTTGTATCAGCGATGAATATTATTTTCATTGATAGTTCTCGCCGCGGGCGTACTGTCGATTATATTGCGAGCACAAAGAGAACGTCGCGATAGTGACTGCGATTAAGGGCGAAATCGACGTAAAAGTTCGATAAATAGCGCTGCGAGCGACAAGCCCAAGATACGGAGCGCAGATAGCAGATCGCTTTTATAATAAAGTTGTACAGCGGCTTGTAACAGAAGCGGGAGAATTTTTCCGGACAAGCGTAAAACGTAATTTCGTTTAGCGCCGCTCGCGATAAAAGAGAAAAGGGTAATGGGCTCGTAAGAAACAGCTCTTCTCGATCAGGCTTTCCTTTTGTATTTTTCTCTCGCTATCTTCGCTATCTCTCTCCCCTCTTCCCGCGGTGTGAATTGGATCAGATCGTGTTGCATGCAGCGTTTTTTTTTTCAATCAATATTTCACAAATGAAATACAAAAAATCGCGAGATATCATCTCAGTGTGTGTATATGTTTTGTGTGTTATTTTTCCCGCGATGTTTTCGTAACGACGCACTAACGAGTTTATTTACGTGGCCGCGAATAAAATAAACGCAAAAGTTCGAAAACCGATTATCGAGTGAGTGATCGGGAATATATTATTAACGTTATCGAATGTCCATTCCATTAAGGGCGATCGGATTATACTGATAATCAAAGCTTTCAATAGGCTCACTATAGGACGTTTCTCTCTCTCTCTATCTCTTACTCTCTCATTCTCTGTCGCGTGTATGAAACATTGCCGAAATATTACGAACGTGAAACTAGCGTGCGCGGGATAAACACACCGGCGCGTGTGTATGAGCTCTCTCGAAAAACACTCCGAATACTTGAAAACGCGCAACGCGCGCGCAATTATTTTCCCTTTAAAAACGCGTTTACGCGAAACGACGCTGAAAGATGTAACGTTTGTGTAACGAAGTTAAACAATTTCAGCGATCATCACGAATTCCTTTTGTATTTCGTCGCGTCGTTCGAGAGAGAGAGAGAACGACGCGCGCTCGCAAAAAAGAAATAAACGAAATAAAATACAGAAAGAGAAAGATTAACCCAATTTTTATTCTGACTGCACAATTGAGAAATATAATACATAATTTATACTTAAAGGATCGTTGAATTTACCGGAAATATAACCAGAATATTTCACAGCGCCTCGATATCCGACGATGATTATTCTATAGACTCGCGCGCGCGCGCGCGTGCGGTAAAACGCGATTTCCTCTCCGCAATTTCCAATGGATCGTAATTATTATCGATTTACACCGGCGGCATTTATTGTAACTTTAAACACGCTTCAATGTGGCGTCTCTCTCTCTCTCTCTCTCTCTCTCTCTCTCTCTCTCTCTCTCTCTCTGCCGGAGAGAAATGATCGCTCGCACACACACGGAAACAAAAATCGAAATGTATAGTACTACGTGTGCACGAACGCCAATAACGAAAAATTCCAGAGCACTTGAAAAAAAAAAAACAAAAACAAAAAACACAACAAAAGTATTCCCCAATCTCTCGCTTCGCAATGACCGCAGACCGCAAAAGCCGCAGGCGATAGGATTAATGATTGTGTGATCATCGCGGATTTCTTTTGCGCCCTCAAATGCGCGCGGAGGCCACGTCGTTTCGTCAGGTCCACGAGCACGGATCCGAGCCGGAAATACATTACGCGCTCCCCTGACCGCGCGCCATCCCCTTGCGGAGGGGATGGCATCGTGTTTATTTCTTTTGCGGGTTGTACGTCGGCCGCAAAAGAGGCCCGCGGCCTGGTTCGATGGTCAATGGTCGCGGCGCGCCTACACAGCTATGTTCGCCAGCAATGACCGGAGGAGAGAGGGTTGTTTAATACCCAGAGGTGGTAGTCAAAGTACAAAAGGTAACCGAATGATAGGGCCGCTGACCCGAGCTGCGAAGAGGGAGTTCTCGGTTATAATTACAGGCCGTCGTTGGCCGGTCTGCTGCTCTATACTTTCCCCGACCAAAACGGGGCCGAGAAGAGGAAGGGTATTTCCCCGGTCTAGGGAAAGGAACTGTCACGAACTGGATACACGGGATATACGAGAGAATCGAGAGAGAAAGAGATTGCACAAGGCTGATATATAAACCCTCGGAGCACCGGCGATAAGACCTTCCGTCCGTGCGAGGGCTCGTTTGGAACTCGAATATTCTCATCTTCCAATTGTCATCTCCCGCATTGTCGTGAATGTTAAAGCGCGAGAAATGACGTCACGAGACGTGATTCTCACAATGAGAGTTTAATAATAAAAATTTTCTGATGACGTATAAATATGCATCTCTTTCGAGAGAAGATTCGAAGCGTTTGAATAAACAATCAACTTCGTTCAGCGCGTTACTGCGGAGATCTAATATGTGCGAATTCGCGCCGATTTGAAGCGATATTGTGTGTGTGCACGTCAGTAACACACAAGTAGCATACAAACGGAATTCCGGTAGATGTACGAACGTGGTAAGTTACGTTAATCGATTCGTAAGCAACGGCGCTTTGCGGATCAGGCGTGGTTATGTACTTCGCCTCTGTGTGTGTGTGTGTGTGTGTCTGTCGTATTGGTGCATGCACACACGCGTTGAATAAATGTATAGGCGCACACATACACACACACATATACGATTAGAGAGATATATATATTCGCGAACTGACTTATAGCACTCGGATTCGGTCGACGATGACGGACACACGAACGGACAGAGAGTCGGAGGAGGTGTGCATTCGTGCTTTTCGTGTCGAGTTTCATCAGGACGCGCCTCTCTCTCAAAGGAACACTCACTTTTCTATTCCGGCATTTAGTCCGCACCGCGCATTTCGCGCAGGCATTTCTGGCCGTGTGTGTAGCGCTCGCGCGCGTGTAATTCTAACCGCTCTCGACTCCCGTAATTTATCCGTCGCGTTTTTTGCCGCTCGCGATGTCACTTCTATTTCTCCGTTTTTTTTTTTTTTTTTTTTTTTTTTTTTTTTTTTTTTTTTTTTTGCGGCGACGACTACTCGCACGCTATATAATACTGACCGGCCCGGAGAGACTACTCGTCGAGATCCATTATTCTTGCCGTCCGCATAAGCGAAAAGGTCGCGCGCGCGATCCTTCCCCCGATTAGCTCGTCGCGTTTCCATCGTTTCGCTTATCCAAGCGCGATTCTATAACTTTTCCGCGTATCGCGGCGCCGCTACAAAACTACACCCTTCGTCATTTCATATCATTTTCCGATAAATCTATATATCGCGCTCGCGCGCATAAGTGCACATATAACGCAAAAATGTGTGTGTATATAACGTCACGAGGAGAATCTTTGCGCGAGAGTATCGCGCGCCGGGTCGAGAGCCGGAGGTGCGATTACGTCGTGTCGTCGGCACGAAAAAAGGGTCTTTTTTCGTCTGCGAGCGACCGTGTTGCCACACGTTGTGAGAGGTCAGCGCGCGCGCCTTTTTGATAGCCTTCGGTTGATAAAACGCGCGGTCGGCCGGGACCGCGCACATGCGGGTTCTCTCTCTCTCCGCGTAGCTGTGCTCTGGGTTTCATCATGGACTCTCAAAGGAACTTTCCCACATTTCTCCCCTCTCCATATACGTATGTGCACTGCTACATACATATCATACGCCACGTCTAACTTGGCGCGCGACGCGGTCTCTTCTCGTCAGAGCCGCGTGTGCGCGACGGACGTGGCGTCCCGTCTCTTCCTTTTTAAACTTTTCCATTTTCGTGTATTCGTTTCTGCAATTTGCTGAAAAAGAGTCGTCGCTCCCGTTGAATTTCGCGATGCACGCAAGAAACGTTCGCGAATTAATTCGCTCCCGCCTCTTCATAAATTTCATGCGCCGGAGAGAGCGAACGACGTAACTTCGCCCGCGCGAAACATTTTTCATCCCTCGACACACATTCGTCCATCCGCGCTAGAACGTATATATTCGTACGCGCGTCACTGCACGAAAATGGAGCCGAACGAAAACACGCACCGTCTACTGTTACCCGACCACGATTATAGTCTACCATTTCTCGCGAAAAATCTGTTCCCTCCCGAAACGAATCGCAGAATATCGGTGTGTTATTCAGACGTTACGTTCTGCCGTTGTTGCAAATACACTCCCCGCATAAAATTCATACACACGATCTATACAACTACTGTGGACACGGAAAATTTAAAAACTAGGTATAAGTGCCGTGAGGGCGGGACGGAAAGACACGACGTCGCCCCTCGAAAAATTGTGTGTCGCTCTTATCGCGCGTCGTTTATTGCACAAGAGAGGTCCGCGCGCCCTTCCTCACCTCCCCCCGGCACTCACTCCTCGCGATCGCATTTCCATTTTACATCGATAGCTAATGCCGTGTGGACCGACTTTAAATTGCCGTGTTACTCACGGAAAATAAAGCTCTCAAGCTTGGTTTAAATCGCACTACCACGCCGCATAAATTCCGTCGCAAATAACTTCACGGCAGCCGCGTTATCGCGCGATGTAAATCTCTATTGTATGTATATATACAATTTCACTCTTCACCAATCTGTCTGTTTGCTACTTCGACTGGCGCGCTTTGAGCGCGAACGTATTATGAACGTTGTTGAAATACGGTGTACACATTTTTCCGCATTGTGCTCTCCTCTGGCGCAAAAAAGTTGCGCTCGTTACTCACTCTATTACCACATGTAATTTCGTTAAATACATAAAAGTAACTTTCGATTTAATTATCCGCTGTATTCGTGTACCATTTTAGCATGAGAATTATTAACGGAAAGTTCGTGGAAATTTTACTTATAAAAAAAAAGAAAAAAGAAAAAAAAAGAAAATTACGTGATAATTTTGACATAATAACGTCAATACAATATATCATTTGCAGAGAAATTTTTATTAAAATTTCACGTCTTCATTTCAGTGAAATTTGACATCCGAAGATTTAATTATGAAATATAAGAGAAAAATTTTCTCTCACTCTTTGATCGTTCTCGATTTTAATCCGTATGAAAATGATGGTGTTACTCTGACATTAAACAGCTTGAGAGATAGATCGTTATCTCCGCGGATTACTTAAATAGCGTGGCATTAAGACGCAGATAACCACCCCGTGACCTCGTGGCTGGATTAACGGGTCAGAGCTTTCAGCCCCTTTCAGACGATGTGCGACACCCTATTTTTACGCTCGATGTCGCCCTTCTGTCTTTCTTTCTTTCTCTTTTCTCTTTCACTCTGTGTTTTAACCCCTCGTCACTTTTATTTCCTCGACACGAAAAGAAGCATGGTATCCAGGAATGTTGGAGCAACACGTGTACACGCGAGAGGTGGAGTGTGCGGAAGAAGAGCGTAGCGGGGGTGGGACACGCGCGACACGCGGCCGGACAAGGGTCGACATTTGCATTCCGCGTGCACATAATTCCGGGTGTGTTCGTTAAAGTACCCGATGTCGGTGAAAGATGAACGCGCGTACTTCGCTCTCGCGCAACACACACACACACACAATCTCTCTCTTTCTCTCTGGTTGTTTGTTGTTGCCTCGCTTTCCAAAAGAAAGGAAGAAAGGAAACGAGACACGGCCAAGAGAAATGCGCAAAATGCAATTTGTAAAGAGAGCGCATCTCTCTCTTTCTCTCTCTCTCTCTTTCGGAATTTTCGCGATAACTCTTTGTGTACGGCGAGATATTGCGGAAAAACTGAGATCCGTCGTTATTCTTTTCAGACGTCGGCGATGTGGTGGCAGCGGCGGAGCCGCGAGGCTGTAAAATTAATACGTTGTTATTTGTAGCAGCAGTTGTGTTGCGAAAAGCTCGCTGTCCGGGTTTACGAAAAGAATAATGGGGTGTTGTGTGTGCGCGCGCGCGAGAATGTTGTTACCGCATTGTTGTTACGCGGCGAAATGTGCTTATAGGATTTCAGGAACAATAATGGATGCGCGATTAAACTTTCCCGCGACAGGAATAAACGCGATTGACGTGAGGTGGAAAAAAAATGGATTTCTGGACGGAGAATGAAAGATAAGGCGCGAGAGAGCGAGTTGTGTGTGTGTGTGTGTGTACAACAACGGAACGCGTTTATAAAAATATCCGCGCGATCGTTATACGTGATTCACATTCTTCGTAAACACGGGAATGCACACACACACGGCGAAAAACTGGCGAATACTTGAGAGAGTGGCCCGTGTCGGCGTTGGCGTCTCGCGCGATTTTCAAGGGACTTGATTCAATATACGCGAGAGAAGAAGATATTAACACACGGGACGATTTGCATGCGCGACGTAAACGAAATACTGACAAATTTCATTCGCGGAGAAATCACCCCGCGCTCGCTGGCTTGGCTTCCGAAGGCGCGCGGCACAATAGCCCCGTCGTAGCCAGTACAATGGCTAAAGCGCGCGAGCGCGCCGCCGCCGCGCTCAAAAGTGTCAAAAGAACTGACGTACACAATAAGGCCGGGGACGTGTTTTATTTCGCGGACATGGAATATCTCGTTTGCGCGAAGAGAAGTCGCGCGGTGATTGTATAAATTTCTCTCTTCTCGCGCGGCCTATAAGCCGCGCGGCTCGTCCGACGGATAGAAAAAGCCGCCGCATCGTTCCTCATCCGTATACATCGTGCATGTGGCGTTCCCAGAGCGAACTGGCGTTTCCACGTGGCAATTACCTCGTACGTTCGCGAGGCGGTATTTCCGTGACACGTACTATTACAGCACGAAGAGAGAGAGAGAGAGCGAGACGTGGACGAAACCGCGCGCAGGCGGTTTTACGAACGCCCGGGAAGGACGTGCACGAATCGCGCGATTATCAGATCAAGTCTCGACTCCGCCATTTTCCGCGATTACATCCCGCGAAGCTTAAACCGGGATCAGACGCGGTATAATAGCTTCGGGATCCGCCGCCTCGCGTGAAGCTCGATCTGTGCTCAGGCCAAGTCTTTGAATGAAGTCAGGCGAAGCTCTCGCGCCCGCTCCGACACGATGAGATGCTAAAATTACTTTCAAGGCGACTCTCTGCCTGTGAAACACACTCGTACGTGATATTCCCTCTGCCTGATTATGTCAGTGACACAGGCTTAATTCACCCAGCTATTTTGATATTCTTATCTAATCTCGGAGTTGAAATTTATCGATATTGAATGTCAAAGCGCGCGGAAGGAAGTTTCCGTAAAAAAAATAAAAATAACGAAGATAGCGGTTGGTGAGTGAAATGAATGAAAGAAAAATCATGGAAACATATCGCACTTGATTGTGCGTACTGCAGTGAAGAAATATAAGAAATATAACTGTGATCGAAAGCAATAAGCCGACACTCCAAGAGGAATCTCGTTGAACGAGAACGAACGAGAGGGCAAAACCCAGGGCAAAGTAAAAGAAGAAATTTCCCTTCTTTAGACGGAAGGAAGGAAGGAAGGAAGACCTTGGAACGAGCGAATCAAAGAGCAGATCCTTCCACGTTGAAGACCCTATCTGTCTAAAGACTTTCGAATAAGTCCCGGAGGTTGGGTCGGGAGAACTAATAGATCTGAATTAGCATAGTCTAGTCTCTATTCCAGTTTAGGAGAAAACTTAAGACACTCGAATAAAATGTACACGTTGTTTTGAAAAATTAAGTAAATTTATCTCTTTGAAAAATTATAAATGCAAAATGTGTTATATATTATGCAGTACAACCTCTATAAAACCAAACTAGATGAACATATACCAACTCATTTGAATTAATTAACCGTCGGGACTTTGACGATAATAATTAACATACTGAAAAATAAAGTGCAACGCGAACGCCGCGCGACACTGAATCGTGTCGCGTGTGTGCCGAAAGAAACGACCGCGCGAGTTTTTTTTACCTTGACGTTATTTACGAGCGACTTTTCCACACAGGCGTGTGTATTTCTAAAACGCACGCGATCTCGATCATTTCCCGTAATATGAAAATGTCGCTCCCTTTAATCCTCGCGCCTTATCTCCGTACAATTTATCGAGCGACGAAGCAACATCGCGCGCGCGCGCGCGCGCTGCGGATTTGTCTACAAACGGTTATCGCATCCTTTATTTAGAACCGCATCCGGAGATATGAGCGCCATTTTCGCAGGCAATATCGTGTGTAAAGCCTCGCGGAAAAGCTTTGAAAATTTCAAGGGGCAAAACGCGCGCGTGTGCGCCACCATTACGATGGAACGAAATCTAGTAAACTTCGTTGCGTATAATATACTTTTTTTTTTTACACTCACTAACATTGGATGCAAAGTGTAAGCACACGGTTTTGTACATGCATTGTACGCGCTCTTTCTGGCGTTCCAATGCAGAGAGGCGAACGAACACGCACGTTACGTTTGTAATCCAATTACCTTCTAATAGAAAGAGAGAGAAAGATAGAGAGAGAGAAAGTTCGTTAAAAAATTAAAACTCATATCAGTCTGTTTCATAGATACGGTCTTTTTTATACGTCAGATGTATGCGAGAATACTTTTTTTTTTTTCGGTAACGATCTGACGTCGAAAAATAAAAAGCGTCCGCGGAGCGAAACCTGAATTGATAACGACAGAGGTAATTGCGCCGGTTCGAGAGTTCAATTTCAGTCATTATTAGAAGGACGCTCGTTGTTATATAAAGGCCGAACCGGTCGAACGACGAAAAGCCGTCGTTAAATAGTTCCTAGATAGTAAAACGCCGCGCTCCTTTTTCAGACTCATTGTCTCGCGCGCCCGCCTGCGCTCGGAAACACCTGTAACAATCATCTCCCGTAACAAAGGAAGAGGAAACGCCGGAAAGACTGGAAAACGTTCGCTGCTATAACCGAGACGCGAACAATTCGGTTCCGAACGTTGCAAACTCGCACGCAGCTAGATGAGAATACTAATGCGGGCGCGAGCGCGCGAAAATCGGAAAGAGATTATCGCGGCTATAAAAGCGCCATTAACTGTTAAAATCTACTTCTTTCTTACATCGTTTCCGCCGCCGCGCTTTTTTCCACATCTCCCGCCTGTTTTATCCGTAAAACTCACTTTGCACATCTTTCGCTTTCCACCGCGGCAGCCGCGCAGCCGTGCGTGGATGCGCGAAAAAAGACACGTTCCCTTTGATAAGCCGCCCCGCACGGCGCTCGCCGCGGGCGAAAAGACAACTCGGAAAGTGCGAGATAATTAATTCACTTTAAATGGTAATCCGTGATAGCGGGAAATGAACTGACATCGGTTTTCGATTTGTTGAAACAAAGAGGTTTGCGTTGTCGCGCGAGCAATTAATCTCTTTCTCGCCCTTAGACAGTAGACGATCGAATGATTCCGAGCTAGAATGCAAATTATCGCGGGCAACAACGACGGCTCATTGACGATAAAATGATACTCCCGGGACCGATTCTCGCCTCGCAAACTTATGAACGACTCACAAACGTGTGTAACAAACGCGCATAATAGAACACACGCGCGCCGCGGCGCATAATTACACCGTGCGCGCGCGCGCCACGTGCCGCGGATCGCGATTAGCTCGATTTAATGACTTGTGTGAAATAATTTACGTTCACGTTATTAAGAACGATGTTCATCGGACGAGCACAATAAAATTAGAGAGAGCGCTGAAGAGAGACAGAATAGAAAGAGAGAGAGAGAGAGAGAAGAGCCAAAATAAGCAAACAAAAACAAGACGTAAAGAGAAGAAAAAGAAATCTCGCGCACGTTTCACACACATTTGCATTATGCAGTAGAGAATTTACGTTCTCGCGTATATTTTAATTACCCTGTATACATTTTGCCAGCTGGCTCGGTGTTTTTAGCGTTAACTAGTCCATCGTAAATAACAATTGGCCCCAA
The DNA here is from genome assembly GCA_014825685.1 of Pseudomyrmex cubaensis. Classification (NCBI taxonomy): domain Eukaryota; kingdom Metazoa; phylum Arthropoda; class Insecta; order Hymenoptera; family Formicidae; genus Pseudomyrmex; species Pseudomyrmex cubaensis. The sequence continues at coordinate 11,406 of QVOA01023723.1, forward strand.
GCTAACCGGCAAAGATATCCGTGCGCGCGTACTCACCTGCAAACAAATAAAACAGATATAATTAGGTACACATTTGGCAGAGGAAAATTCGTTAAAAAATTTTATCACGTCGTTCGCGCAAGTCATGTCGCGCAAGCGAGTGGAGAGTTGTTTTCGCTTGCAAAAACAAACTCTCTTCTGACCGACGCTCGTCAATTTTCTCCGAGATAGAAAAGAAACATTATAAAATTTAATACGCGCGCGCGCGCGCGCGCGTCTGTTATTTTTGCGCCGTGAGCGAGTGAAATATCGTTTGTTATTAACGAAATGTCCTACGCTGTTGTAACTCACGGAGATATAACGCATATTGATCTCCGCGCACACATACACGTCGCTCGTTACCGAAGCGGAAAAAGAAGCGCGCGACCTCCAACAAAACGGAAGCTACGAAAGCCCGGAAGCGACAAAGGCTCCGCCGCTCTAATTTGCGAAATACTCGAACGTATTTTCCGCAAATTCAAGAGGGAGAAAGTCGAAGTCAGAGGAAGCAGAGAGGAGTTTTTCGTTGCCGACACACACCGCGTGTGTTACACACCGCGGTATTAAACGACAATCTTACAAAGGAACATAAAACGCGTAACGAGATAATTGAATCAGGGTACTCGTGCGAGTGTGACGGAGCGCCGACAATTTTTTGTCCAATTTGGAAGTGTAGCGGAGAGGAAGGGGAGGCTAAGGGTGATGGGGAAGCGACTCGCACGTAACGAGGCGGGAGAAGCGTGAAAGAGTAGAATTTAATTTCGAGAGGGGTTCCTCTCTCTCATCTGTGCCGGAGACGCGCGCGCGCGACAAAAACGAAAAGGGGTTCTCGATAAAATGGGATTGCCGTTCTCGAATGTGGAAAATACAAAGGATTTGCACGAGCTCACGCGATTAACGCGCGATTCGCCTACTACGATATAATACGCAACGAGGCAGCACCGCTTCGTTGGAGCATGTGAATATGCTTATTGGCTAAAGGAGATGAGAATGTAATTGAGATTCGGTCTCAACTTTCTCTCTCTCTCTCTCTGTATCTCGTAGTTAAGGTTCGCGCGATATTTGCGAATAATTTTCTGTCTAAGTTCGATATGAGAGTAAATAGAGAATATTACATTTTACAGTGTAGATGTGATTTTCAGGAGATTCTGAATTTACAAATTTTCTTAACAAAGGAGTCACTTTCGAATATCCGTAAATTAAAAAATTAACTTCTTACGTATCGATAAGAAAATTTATGCTGATAATTTGTTAACGTCGTAAATTTCTTATGGTAATAATTTTCTTTTTTTGTTGTATCAAGTCAATCGCTAATAAAAATCCAAAATAATAGAATCAAAAACGTTTGATGTATACCAATAAATTGAACAATACATACACGAGCAACTATGTTATCTCGCATTGGTTTTGACATTTAAAATATTTTTTTTCAGAGCTAATTTAATTAAGATTTCTTTAGTATTATCATGAAAAAACATGTCAGAAGAAAGTAGTTTTATCGGTCTTCACGATAAGCGGAAATGTCGGCTGAAAGAGAAATATCATATTGAAAAGGATGTCTTTTGTTAAATTTATATCGTATCTTCTAGTGTTATGTTTATCATATTATTACAGGAAAAAAGCGATACAAAAACGAAAAACAGGAAGAAGCGATAAGAGAAAAAGAAATAATCAAGAAACCACAGAATCTTTTCCAAGCCACTCACATTGACAACAATATACTCGCGATAGAATATTATTCACCCTCGTCATCACCGGGAACCGCCTGCAGACGCGATAAGCGAATTATAATTTAATCGCGGAAAAACGAAAGGGAGAAAAGTGGTAGGAAGAGAAAGAAAGAGAAGGAGAGAGCCGCTAAATCCACCCCCTTGATTCGCAGCTTACAGTTTGCGACAAAGTTAACGCCAGTTTCGCGCTCGTTCCGGATCAGTTTCAAACTCGGAGAAGTGGAAATCATCTTTTCGCCTAATCCGAATGCATTTCATCGCTTTATCGCGGCAGAACCGTGTCGCGATAAGACAGTGAAAAGGGAATTGAATTTATTCTTGATCGACGTTTCGGCGAAGATGTTTGACGCTCGCCGTCGACGGCATGATGTGATGTCCGGCTCGATATCCGCGGCGGCGCATCCTCGAGATCCGATCTTCCGAATTTTTTCTCCGCGATTTCGCGCGACCGACCCTTTTGTTCGCGGAATCGAAAAGACAGAACCGTCGATTGTCCGAGACGTGTTCTCTCTTTCTTTCTCTCCCGCGATTTGTTCCTTATCGCTGTTTTGCGCGCGTCGAACAATAATCGGATTATGTCCGCCGCAAGTGACGCAATGCTGATTGCGCATTTAGGATTCACCACCGCTGGGGAAAGAAAGTTTTGCGGGTTTACAGAAATGCTTGCGGAGAGTGAAATGGCGTCGCATAAAATTCAGTAGACGCAGAGAATTCGCGTAAAAACTTGCTCATTAATCATAAAACTCTAATGTGACAGAAGTGGAAAACTGGCTAGACAACGACGAACCGCGCGACGAGATCTGAAATTATGTAAAACCATCGAAATCCAAAAGTCTAAATGTTTTAATAGCAAATTTACCGATTCCCCTCTTCCTTCTCTCCCGTCGTGCGCGCAAAAAAGTTTTAATTACTTTATTTAATATTTGAATAAGGATGATAAAAACGAATCGTATGTTCGATTCGATATAGCGTTGAACGTGAATTGTGCATTGAGTTTTTGTGTAAATATGGTTTTGTAACTCTTCGTTCTTTTGTATATTTTAATAATAAAAAAAAAAAAAAAGTTTCCGATACGAAATAACTTCTATTTGTCCTTTAAATAAACGTGTAGAGAGTTTAATAGGGAGGAAGTAAATTTTCCCCGTAGTGAAATATATGAGAATCAAATGTTTGTGCGCATACAAACATTTTCCATTTGAGAATTGAAAGTTTTCTCCGCTGAAAGGTAACCTAACTACAGGCATTATACACGAGGATTCGCGCACACGCGCGCGTGTGTCGTGCGCATCGTTAATGTTTTACTCATAAATGTATCATGAAAAACTTTGAATCCGGTCGGGTAAAAACATTTGCGGAAGCTTTTTCGCGAACACTCTTCCGCGTAGATTTATGTCACTTAAGTAATTAACAATCTCTTACATACCGTGTACATACACATAAACGCGCTTTTTAAAAACGTGACTCCGGCAAAGCTTAATCTTGCGTTTTTTTATTAACGGCGACGTTTACTCAACTGATTTTACAGTCGCCGAAGGAGAGTTTTTCACATACTTTTGCCAACCAAAGCAGCGCGGCGGCGAGGTGCGCGCGCTTGTCTACTTTAAATTAAAAATTCCGCGACGATTTCGACACACATTCCACGGGAGAAGTGCACTTTTTTATAACGCTGCAGAACAGAAGTAGCCCCGGCTTTTCTTGGCTTGAACGCGACCCAAAGAAAGCGCGACAGAAGGGAAAAAGAAGCGAAGATCATCTACCGTGCTGGAATAAATTACACTTCTTGCGCGCGCGCAACAGAAGAAAAGTCGAATGAAGTACACTCGGAATTTCATTGATTTCGTTAACGTCGCTCTTTTCTGGAAAGCGTCGTCGTTTCGTCGTCTGCCGCTACATTACGGCGAAACTACGCAGCGCGCGCGCTGCGCCACGTAATTCGAGCTCTTCAAGACTCTCGTTCAAGGGGAATTTCGAAATGCAAGTGGAGCGCGAAACGACAAGTACATTATAGATGAGACTAATCTGGATGGACTCGGATATTTTTATAGCCCCGGGCTTTGAGACAACTTCGAGAAGAGGAAAAGAGAAGGAGAAGAACCGGTTAACGGAGGGCGAAATGATATTTTCAAGTTAAATGTATCGCAGAATGCTGCCTCTCGAATGACAGTCAGCGTGACACGGTATTACTTTTGCAGAACACAGCGCGGCAAACTCAATTTGATCCTGATGTTGCTTTTATGCTCCGCGGCGACGTACAGTCTTTATTATTTTTATTTGCGAAAAAACAGCAAGAGAAAAAAAGACACTCAGAAAAAAATCAAAATACACACAGGCAAGAACGTAAAATACGCCAACGAGTGAATACTTTGAATGATTCTAGGCAATAGATTAGATCAGATTAAACAGCTCTACTTACATAGCGCTCTGGAAAGATCCTTTCAAGCACACAAAATTAACAAAATTAAAAATAAGTTACAATATAGAAAACACGAAAAAAGAGTGTGTGTGATGTGTGTATATAATTCCCGAATTTAATAATCCGATGAGACCGGCTTTCGAGCACGTCGCGATCGCCGATCGCATAAGCACCGCAAAAAGCGCTCGGTGCAATATCTCAAATTTAATAATTTCATCTCGCGGCTCATCCTACGCGGAGCAAATTGCTGCATGTCAATCGGGGTTTGTTACGGCGGCAGATTAAATCTGACTGGGGGAGGGACACGTCCCGCGCGTACATGTGTGCGTTATACCGTCGCATATAATAAAACCGAAGCGAAATTCCATTTCCATTTCCGACGTAGGTGTGCGCCGCGCGGTTTAGCGAGCAACGGGGCGCGAATCATCATCGTAGATATAAAACACACGCGCGCGCGCGCGCACACACACACACACGTTATTATACGCGTGTGTGCGTGTGATTCAAAAAGATCAGTCGGAGCCGATAAACGTGTACGCGCGCGCCTTTTCGCGTCAACGATCACGGACGTGTGCGCGCGTACGATAGAAAAGTAAATTGACGTGGCATTTTTCACCGCAAAATTTGCCGCATCCTCCGTACGTACCTACATGCACATTGCTCTCATCGTTCGTGCATCGTGCGCGTTCGCCCAGCGCAAACAAAACAAAAAAAAAAAATGACCGACGACGCACGCTCGCAGCGAGAACGAAATTGGCGGATCTATCGGCGTCGTCGTGTCACGGCTGGATATTACAGACGGAAGTTTAATGGGACGTAGGCATGTGACACGGCGCGCGAAACGGCGCACCGGGACCAATTGATCGCCTTCGCACGCGAGTAAGGCCGCGAGTAGACGTCTCTCGCGACGCGCACCTAAGCATCAAAGAGCAGCAGCGCGCGGCTTGTCGCGAGGCGACGACGCGGCGTTATGTACACAATTTCAAATCGAGAGACGCGTGTCGCACAAACGCGCGGAGAGAGCGTGCGTATCGCTGTGTATATCGCACTAATATCGCGCTCGTGTCGCATGTGCGCGTTCTCGCGTGCGAGAAAGGTGGAGAGGAATGCAACAACGCACACGGCACCAGAAACGGTGACAGAAACGCATGAACGTAATAGAGCGTGCGACTGCGATCGTTATGTACGCGTCAGAATGAGAGTGATCGTTATCGGCGCCTCCTATGACTCCTATCTAGTTATATGCGATGAAAACGCTTTACGAGGCACCTCGCGAGACGTGTATATATACGCCTCCGTATAACGCCAAGTTATATCTTGCCGCCTTTGTGAATTTGCATCTGGGAAAAATTGCGAAAAGTTGCTTCTTTTATCAAGATTGTAATATTAAAAAAATGTATTCGCAAAAAATTGTAAAATTGTAATTAAAACGGTTATAATCTCAAATACAACAAGCGCCGCGCTAAAAAAAACTTCTTCCGCTTTCATCGCGCTTTTTCAACCGCCGTTTTATTCCACTTGCATATTGTCTGATGACTCGTAAATTGAACGAATAACAAATTGATTAATATTAATCGAATACGTTCAAATAATGTAACAAGCATATGCGCATTGTGATAATTGTAATAACACACGCACACACATACGTGTGTTGCACAAGTTTTTGAATAATACGTCTATATAATATTGATAGGTTCTTGCTCAAGATATTATAATTCAAGATATTCTAACTGTATTGTTGGAATATTTCAGCGTGCATAATATCGAGAAACAATAAAGTTCGTATAACTTGGCGATGTACAACGTAACATTTTTGAAAGTTGCATGATGCGCCGCCGCGGCGTGAGAGTTAACTCGCGTGATCCCGCCGCTGTTTTACATAAACTGAAGTTTTCACGCACTTTTCTTTCGAAAGAAAAATCGGAGAGAGGAAGCACGGGAAACAGAAAGAATTTCCTGTCGACGATGAGGTTTGCCAGTGTAGCTTTGCGCACACGGTCGAAAAGTTTATGACGAAACATCGAGAATCCGTTGCATTTACGTCGCGCGAAATCATCAAGAACGCGCGCTTATATTTTATTTGCGAGATTTGAATGAAACACGCTTCTTCATTCCCCAAACAACGATTTACGCGTTATCTCTCCCTCACTCGAGACATCCTCTTAATGTGATATTTTAAACCGTAGCTTGTTCAGCTTATATGTTAATGCGATCCAGAGCGCGCGGGAGGATCCCCGACAGTGGAATGCTCTTTCTTCCCGCGTGTCGACGTTCCATTGTTTCGCACGCGCGAGAGCTTCCGAGAATTAAAATCATCCGACGCGCGCGTTATCGCGCACATATGAGCAGAGAGAGAGCCGCTGCTTATCCCCGCGCTAATGTTGCCTTTCGACGAGAGAGCACGTGGCCTAAGGTGGACAATAGGCTTGCGCGATGCAAATGGAATCAATTTGCCAGGCCGAGGGCATGTCGTTCGTTGCGGAGCACGACCCCTTCGCTTCAGTGGCCTGCCCATTGTACATCTTACTGCGTTAGCTCGTGTCCCGTCGACGGGAAACAAGTTTACCCCGTGTGGAACAGAGAAAGAGGAACAGACCGGCGCTCGCGCGCGCGCGTGTCGTGATTTAATATCGTAAAACAGGCCGTAACACCCCGCAGAATCCCACTTTGGTTTTCACGAGTGGTAGGGGAACTCCCGCCGCGTTATTTCCTTCGGGGAACATCCACGAACCACCCGAACTAGGTATAAGCTTCTACGAAGCTTCGATACCCTCCACCTATCCCTCGCTAACACACGCGCGCGCGCGCACATACACACGAAACGAATTTCTCCACCCCTTCTGACCTGGTCACGTGCCGACTGCTGTGCACGGTGTGCGCATCCATGCGAACCCCCCTCGGATACGAACGCCGCATATTGTGTCTACCACATATGCATACATAGATTGCAGTCAGTGCGAGCGAACGATGCGCATGGGCGTCGACTTTGTAAAATCATCAAGGCGTGGATTATCCTGGAGAGCTGTACTGTGTCTGATCCCTGATATGTAAAGTGACACCCCCATGTTAATGCATTGATCATCGCACGTGGCACGCGACGCACAAAATGGTAAAAATCTCTGGTTTAATTTCATTGCCGCTTTTGTTTCGAGAATGAAATGCGTTTTTGCAGCAAAAAAAGAAAAAAAGAAAATATGCGCAAAATTACAAATTTGAGGTAAGCTTTGTGGAAGTCTTGTGACGTCAAAGCGCTTGACGATTGACGCGCAATCATTCTCTCGCTTGAATGTTTAACATAATTACTTGTAATATGCACGTTTCAAACACGCGCAGAGACAGATTTTGTCGAAACATATAAATTTTAAATGGCTCGCCCTCTTTTTAGCCGTATAATCAGGACGATGGTTCGCTTGGTTCTCTATCTATCTCTCTCTTTCTCTGTAGATTAAATATGACTGCAATTGCGAGAACCGCGCGCGCAGCTTTGGAATATTTTTGCGATATTAATTCGCAACTTTTGCGGACACTCTCTATATACACTCGCGCGCTCTATTAAACGAGTGAAAGAGAGTGATGTGAATTAATCATTGGAGTATAAAAAACTCGCGAGCTTTGATGGCGCGGAGAAATGGATCGCGAAATGGTCGGTTATCAATATTTTCGCAGCTTTTTCGGGAAAAGAGGAGGGAGCGCGGCACGACGTGCCGACGCTTATGCGCGCCTCGTGCATCTTGACGCAGGAAGCGGGACGGCTGCTGGGCTGAAGCAACCGGTCAATATTGTAACATAAATTTCATTTCGATCAAGAGGGGTTCGCATGATCCTCCTCCCTCTATTCCCCGCTCGCGCTGTCATTCCCCACCAGCCATTCTCCTTCGCGCTCCGACGTGCGGTCCTTTAGAATTCATACTCCCTCCGGGCTCGTTGTCCTACCCTTCCTTCCAGAAACAATTTTTTTTTTCCAATCCTCGGATTACGCCATTGACAAATACTACGTGCCGGCAAAGCGCAGCTCGCGCGCAACAACACAACAATGCTGCGATCCGTGTAATTATGTACGTCAGCATGAATGCTGTAAAATCGATAATTTACCGCGGGAACGGCGGCATAATTTATACGCGTATTCCGAACACACAAACGATGCGGAATAATAAAGAGAGAAATACGAAGGAAAAGGTAATAACGGTTTGGAACAATAAAGGGATTTCGCGTGCGCGCGCGCACGGAGTTATATCTATAATTCAATTAAAAACCAATTGAAAACGAGGAATTAAAAAGCAATAACTATAGATTCAATAATCGCTGCAATAAAACAATAACTCACGTTAAAATCGCGACGGTTTCTCGCTTCTATTTTCGTGCCAACGTTAAATTCACAGATTGCTTGTAAAGAGATCGATAATAACTACGTATAGAAATATCGAGATAAAAATAGTTCGCTTCGTATCTTTCAAAGTAACGCGAATTTAATCTTCTCACAATTCAAATAACGTTTCGACTTACACGCGAAGCGACGGTGTCAAGACAGATGACGGCCGATAATTTTCAACGTTACGGAAATACACTCGCAGCGTCGTCGTCCAAGAAATGTCATTGAGGCAGCTTGCATATACATACATCCTTATATTTACGATTTCACTCAGCGCGTTTATGATAATCGTAAAATTCCTTTCCGTGCGTTCCCGAGGCTCCGTCGCTTCTGTTTCTCCGTGTAAGTTAACGTAAAAATAGTTGCACGCGAAACGAGCGCGATGGGCGTACATATAACGCGTTGCTTGTTTCGTATAAAATTATGCGAATTTCGTGGCTGCTGATGAGAAGACACGCGGGCACAGGAGAGAGCTTTTTAGCGTGTCAGCCGCCAGCAGGATAATTTTCCGACGCTGTTCTCTCTCTCTCTCTCTCGAACTTAATTCTTTTACTCGCTAGTTTTCGCTCGAAAACTGCTGGCGGATCACAATGTGTTTCGCGTTAAAAGCAATCGCGATCATTAGCAAGTAAATCGCAAAATGTCAGCGCAATTATATCAAATTTAAAAAACATAAAATATGTTTAAAAATTTGTATATTTAAAATAAATTCACGCTGTCTCAATGTAAACAAAAACATATCTGTAAAACACGCTATCGGATGTCACACGGACACGATTCTTAATAATCTCACGTTCTTATCATTATCGGGCATCCGAACACGCAATTCATTTGAGAAATGAAAATAAAAGCGGAGCTTAACGAACTGACTGAGCGATCGAAGCGCTGATCGCTATTTGCATTCGAGCACTCCGCCGAGTAAGTACGATTGCTGATCGAATGTTTCCACGTGGGAGAGATATTTTCCACTTAACAGCGCGACGAGCGGCCGCTGCCTCAAAGCGACGATAACTTTCAAGCGACAGGAGTAGTGGCTCTCTCTCTCTCTTTCTTTCTTTCTCTCTATTCCCGCGCTAGCTAATAGCCGAACACGCCGTTCTAATTCTCTGGAGAATATTTCCGCGTAAGAGGCAGACGGAAATTTCGGAAGAGCTGTGTGAAAATGAAACGTTGTCTCTCTTTCGTATGAGTCCTGAGGGATCGGACGTGACTATAATCCACAAACCGGAAAAAAACCGGAGAATCACTCTATTTGACGACGTTGCGCGTTCTCGAAGGGTGCAAACGTCCCCCATGACACAACGTCGATGACGCGATTAAAGCGTTAATTTCGAGAGAAGGCGTTTAGCTTGAGAGGGAAGAAAAGAAAGCGAATAGATCGAGAGGCGATTGTTGATGAATACGAGCAAAGAAATTGGCGAGAGAGAAAGAGAGAAGGTCGAATTTCGCTTTCCCCTTCGCAATCGCGCCAACGCCTATTCGCTCCGGAGAAGACACGATGAAAAACAATTTCAATCTGGCGAAGTAGAAAGTTTCAGCAGAACGCTTCTCTCGCCACTTCCATCTCCCTATTACTGGCTTATTTTTCTCTCGTTTTCCTCGCGCGCCAGTTGCCATCAGAACGCCACCCCTTCTCGCTCGCGCGCCTTGCACGATGTCCTATTTAGTTCGACCTACTGTGCAAACAATTCAAACGTCGTAACTACCGCGATATTAGAACGACACAGCATCGTGCACCGAGGGAGAGAAATCGACGCGCGGCGGAAGGACTCGGAGGAGTCGGAAAGCGGAAAGAACAAACTCCGGGGAAGGCGAGCGCGAGTAGAGAGAGAGAGAAAGAACGCGGGTGGGAAACTAAATTAACGGTGAAATTACTCGTGAAATAATGAGCAAATATTATCGGAGATTCCGTTTGTGAAGAGCGTCCGAGTGAAGCCCCGACAGTAGAGCAGAGCGCGTTGCGCGCGCGAAAATTTAAACACCCTCTTCTATACACCATGACGTCCCGTGAAATATCTATCAATTAGGTTGTTTTTTTATTCTTGTTCCCGTCGCTACGCGCTCGCGGAATTTCGCGGGTAATTTTTGAAGCGAAATAAGCTGTCGTTGGCCGATATATTTTCACACGAGGCGCGCCGTGTACTTGCGGCGCCGCGTATCAATCTTCCGCAAATTACTGTTGTCCGGAGCAACAGCCTCTCGCACCGGGTATCAATTCTTTTGGACAACGTTCAAATCGCTCCATCGCCGCCACACCACGTCATCAATAAAGCGTCGAAGCCCGTTAAAGCGAGAGACGTGAAAGAAGATCGCTGACGTCTCCATCATTATCTTATCATGCACATTAAATACGCATACCTAACAAATGACGCATCTCCTGTCCTGTTCCGTAACATCTAATTTTTTTCCTCGTGATATACAGCGTAAGAAAACCACAAAAAACAAATATATTCAAAACATGTAATCCATTAAAAAAATAGGTGTATAAAAATGTATAACCGTTGATTGAAAAAGAACATAAAAAATATGTAAATATACAATTTTAAAAATATATAAAATATTTATAATCTTTTATAGTTTTATATAAAACACGATAAATATTTAGATACGGTATCAATATATATTATATTGTATAAACGATTTTTTCAACAAGCATCAGAGGCTTCGCGTGAAAGATAAAAAGTGGATTGTTCTGTCGCGTGAATCTTCGCCGACGGAGAAAACATATATGCGAAGGAGGCAGTTATATATTCTTTCCCTCACGACGTTCCCGTTCGCGGAACTCCACGATCCGCGCGCGCGCGCGCGCGGGTGGCTTCCGCGAGTCGCGGCTGTATCGTTATCAGGGAAATAGCACCGCGGATACGACACGTGTGTAAAACGAGGTATCTCCGAGAGAAAGAGAAGCCGCGGCAGCAACACGTAAAAGTCCATAATCCAATTTCTCCCCTATACGTACAACGTCGTCGCATTGCACGTCGGGGGACACGGGGAGCCGGAAAAATTGCGCGCATGTTGCATCCCGCCGGGCGCGTAATGCGGAGGCCTTTGTGTTCGGAGCGGCTTTATGTCAATGTTGATTTTACGGCCGATTGTACGGCGTTGCTGCAAATGTCTCGTCGCGTCTCTCGGCCCGCGCGCGTGCCTTCTTTGTGTGTACGGAAATATTTCTCACGTCGATATACAGCAGCAATTACGGCGAAAAGATCAAGTTGGTTAGCGCGTGCTCTCTTTCTCTCTCTTGGTTGCTCGTTACATCCGCTTTAATCTCGTCTACTAATATCAAGAAGAATATTCGTCATAATAATCGTCGTAATAATCGGAATATCCTTGAAGGAACTGGTGAAGGAAAGAGAGATAATTTGTAACCGTTAAAGAGTATTCCTAAAGGTTTTCCGATAACATTCCATTTATTCTTTCCTCTTCGCTCCGTCTCTCTTTCTCTCGATGAGGCTTCTTTGTAATCATGAATTTACTTGTCGCGGCATGAAGACAAACAAACCGGCTGTGGCGCTCTGAATTTAGTCCACCCTTATTTATTTCATATCGTTCCGCTACGAGCGAGACACGCTCGCGTTCCGTACGAGCGTGCTCCACTTTCGAAAGAGCGGCGTGTCGTGATATTCGAATACGATTCGATTCTTATCGAAAGCGCGCGCACCGATGTAATAAAATATAGCGGACATCGATCGGGACAACTAGGCCGGTTTACTACTACCATTGTTCCCCGCGAGATGAGGTGTATAATACATACATATATATTTCGTAGCTCGGAAGTTTTGTTTACGTCGTTAGAAAATAAAGGCGAAACAAAAAACCTCGCGCGCGCTGCTTTCGCCGTTAGATACGGAAATATATATTCCGCAAAACAAAAACAATTTCTGGTAAATCAGAACACACACACACACACACACATACATAGAAAGAGAAAGAAAAAGAGAAAAAGGTAACGAGATAAAGTTTACGAGAACGTCTAGTATCGAACTTCTCGGAAGTAAGCATGACAAGAGAGCTTTGCTCTGACATTGTTCACGGAGGAGATCTCGAGACGTACGGATTGTACTACTCGAGGAAATAGACGCAGATTAAACAAGAGAGCCCCGATACACGTGACGTTACACAAAGGCACGGAAAAGAACAACAGGTCTTTGTGGGGAAAAAAAAAACAGTAAACCAAACCGAATCACGTGCGCACGTAAAAAACAGATTTATCGCAAAAAACACTAATGTTATCGCGGAACATGTGCATCGGATTACACTCGGAGAGAAAAAAACAAAAAAAGTATCTCCGCACACCCACACGCACAGACACATTGTAACGAACTTAAAAATCGCTCGCACGAGAACGATTTTCCCGATCGTTCGGGGAATTGTCGGAGTGTGTTTTCTTCGGGAGCGTATGAGAAACAGCCGTATATGCGTCTTATTTCCCCGACGTAGCTATTCTGCGCTCTTCTGTGCTTTTGAGCGTTGAAAGAAGACGATAAATGTGCCGGCGATAATTCTCCGCAGACTTCTTTGCACGATCTCTCGAGCGAACCTCTTTAAGCGTTCTATAGTCGTGGCACGGCGCTATAATAGTGTCGGATTACATCGCTCGCCGAGTGATGTATTACGTTTTAACGAGTAATCGAGCGAAAAAGAAGAGAGATGAGAGGGAAGGAGAGAAAGAGAGAGGGAGGGAGGGAGGGAAAGAGTACAAAATTAATATACATGAAAAGGCAATTGCAGCAATAACGCATACGCGGCGCAATATTTGCGTTTCCGTGTCACGGGAAATAGCTCAGCTGTGTTCCTTCGAAGGAAGAGAGTGGAAGAGACGAGGCGCGACGGATTAGCTGCAGCATGCGCAAACATGTTGCAGAAGTCAAGCGTGGTCTCATAAATCACATCCATAGATATAACGTTATATACCCCCGGTGCTCGACCTTCCGTGATCTACGCGCACATATGTACACGCATGTTTCGCCTCCGCAGATGCGCATGAGATATCCCGAAGTTCTACATGAATAACGGAAGTTGTGTGTATCGGTCAAGGCAGCTGAATTCTCTCTTTCTCTATCTCTCTCTATTTGATTTTTGTTTTCTTCTCTCCGCATAAATTTAAAGCGCGGCTTTTTTGCCGTCGTATATCACTTCCTTCCTTTTAGCGAGAGCTTGTCTCTCTCGACAATTTGTTGTAATTTAATTAAAATTGCGCAGTGCTTCAATTTCTTTTTATGCTCTCTTTCTCTTTAAGTTGTAGAATAGAGAGAGAGAGAGAGAGAGGGAAAGAGAGAAAACATAAAAGTCTTTCTCTTCTCCGAGTTCCAAGAGAAAATTTCTATATATTTTAATTATTTTTCCGGCTTACGGATTTTTTAATCTACAAGTGTGTGTGTGTGTATGTGTATACTACATTACGTGTAGAAATATAATGTGCCCGTTGCCAGGACATTCTATATAACGTCGTTTCCGTATCCTGTTGGAGTACTTCGTGCTAATGGAGATAGAGCCGCCAAGCAATATAATCGCGACGGGCGGCATGGGGGATGGACTGGAATGGTCTTGTTGTCCTACCTAACGTTTCTTGATCCACCCACGGGGAATACAAGGGCCGAACCTATTTCGGCAACGTATACAATGATAATCGTACACCTCATTCCGAGGCTGACAAAAACATGTCCTTTGCGAAAGCTGCTAAAACTCAATCAAAGTTTCTCTCCTAATTCTCTCTTTCTCGTGTTACGAACATTTCTTAATAGATTTTATAAAAACTGTTTCTCGAATAATTCGTCATAAAAACCATTGAAAACATTTCTCTCGCGCACGCTAAATTAAAATTTGTTTTTTATTGTCACAAAAATCATATTCCACAAGCAGCGAAAAGCGCACCTATACATATAAACATCGATCACGTTCTATGGCATATATCGCGGCGTTAAAATGACAGACGAAATAGACACATAATATCCATGTGCTGTTTCGGCATCGCTAAAGCCAACGGCTGTCCCGGGCGATTGCCCGGTCGGACTCTGTGCCATAATCCCGCCCCGCGGGAATATATGCACGCGACGCGTATACCGATCGTGCCACTGATCGGTCCTCCCGACGTCCTCGTTACGTCAATTATTATCGAGCGTACGAATTACCGGAAGCGCCGCTGCGAGCACCGCTTTCCAGGCTAATTTCCCGTTGGAGCACGCCGTCCTCTCTGATCGCGCGTCATCGCTTCCCGCGCGCGTAGTCGAATCTCGTCCGTTCCGATTCGCCTAAACGCACCACCGCCGAGTAGTCGATAATTTCGAACGTGAAATTTCACGCTCCAAAAATTCCACGAGACCTTTCTCTCACCTTCGTGAGGGTCGGAGAAGAGTCATTCCCTCCTCTCTCTCTCTCCCGTCGCGTTGTCGAGAATACTCGAGAGGTCCCGAAGTTTAGTTATAAACTTGGCTTGGAGAGCACAGGAAACTTGGAGCGCACTTACACGCGCGCGCATCTTCAGACTCCGGATTCTTCTTTTTCTCTCTCTCCCCCTCTCTCTCATGCCATTGAGATTCATCCGTGTGTGCCCTATATGTGCCGCACGGAGGAAGCGAAGCGGTGTTTCTCTACGTGATCTGTACTATAAATACATGCACGATCATAAGATCGCGATCAAATAGGCACACGTGAGATGCAACGAGAGGGAGAAGGAATGTGTGCAACATGTATCACGCGAAAATGTAAAGTTTTATTTCGTTGCAATTTTTTCCGGACGAGTTCTTCGCGAGCGGCGGCGGCGGCGGCGGCGGCGGCGGCGGCGGCGGCGGCGCCGTGAAACGCGAACGCGAGATGATTGGACGACACGGGGGCGCAGATACGTAGATCACACTTGCGCGAGCTGCAAAAGAAACATCCTATTTGTCGTGCCCCATCATGTCGCGCGCTCGTATTCTCTTCTGCTTGTTTATTTTTCGCTGATACCCCCTCTCGCGCGAGATTCACGTTCCCGAAAGATTCTCCTCCCATGGAAAAATGAGAAAGAAAGATACACACACGGTATCTTCCGCGGAGAAGGTATAACGTCGTATAACGCGCGCGTATTGCGAATTCCTGTAGAATTGAAATTGCGAAGGAATGAAGTTTTCCGGACTCGCCGCCGCGCAAAACACGATTCTTGTGTTTCCGCAGCGTCGATGCACGCACGTGCGGGAATCGCGTCCTCGTTTTCCGCGCCGTTCGCGGTAAGTCGACGATTATTTCAGATATGCATGTGACGCTCTACAATATACATAAATATTCTGTGTCTTTAGAAAAATTTTTACGAATTGCTCTTGGCGTCGGATAATTGATTAATTTAATTTCTTTTGTTATTATTGTCTTTATTATTCTATTATTATTTTATTATTTTCAGTTTTGTTATTATCTTATCTATTTTTTTTTATTTTTCATTTTGATTCATTGTTATTGATAATTCTTCATTTTGTCTTTCCATTTGTATTATTTATACTCACTTACTTATTATTTATACTCATGTTCTGTGTCACATATCCATCTTTTAATATTTATTTTATTTAATTTTTCATTTATGTTCACTTAATCTATGTATTGTTTTTTTTGTTGCGCTTGAGGGTATTTTTTTCCCCGGAATGCATTACAAATAAAGCCTTATCTATCTATATATCGTGTAGTATTATATCGATATATGTGGCACAAAAATATATATACATACACATGTGTGTACTTGGCAAATGGAATAAGAGGTAGAGTTACGAGGCGAATAAACTCGAGAGGACGGAAAAAGCGTGCAGTTCATTATGTCAAGACGCGCGTCATTCGCGCCGACGACGACGCTATATTCCGAATATAGCGCCCGGCGCAGTTTTTCTTGCGGTTAAACGTCTTCTCAATTTCCTTCGCCGGAGCGCTGTTAATATCCCGTGGTGCTCGTAAGCCGCCCGATCATAAATGCATCTCGCGCTATGAAGGACATTTCATTTCGTGCCGCGCGCTTTTCAGCTGCAATTTCATTCCAACGGTAACTTTGTTCGACGGCCCGTATATACCTAACGCCCTTCTCCCCCTTCCCATAATAGTTTAACCTTAGAGCTATTCGCTTGTGCAGCGTTCCGCTGTCTATAACAGCACCGAGCTAACCGGCTCGGAAAACGTTTCAATGACAAATTGTATTATCATTAGAACGGCGGCGGAAGAAAATGGCCGAGCGAAGGAAACGGGATAGTTCTCCTGTGCGCCGAGACGGAGCAAATGACGGTTCTGATAGACGACTATTTCGTGATCATCGTCGTATTTTGATCTTCGTTATCTGAGAGAAAAATAGCTCGCTTAGTAGCGTAAACATAAAAATATGATTTAAGACACATGAGATAAAAAAAAAAGAGATTGTCTAAGATAATTGCGTAGCTGTGACGAGTATAAAAAAAAACTCTCGTGAAAAAACAGAGAATTCTTTTTTACTTCTCACTCACAACGTTCATTAAATCTTTTCTATGTATATCGGAACTCTTAATATTAGAATAAATTACCGACCTATTTGAAATTGCAAATTAAGGATCTTTTTTTTCTCCATTTAAGCTGCAGAAACGTGAATTAACGACGAGCGTAAAGAAAACCTTCGCTTTTCAAGCGATTTAATCGAGTTTATTTTTCCGAAAATAAAAACTGTATTTTAAGATCCAATTAGTTCGAGATTTTCGGATAGAAATACAAAGGAAGTACAATAATACAACAAGTTACTCGAATTTGTCGAGAACGAAAATAACATAAACTTCGAAATAAAACACAATTCCGCATATAAAGTTCTACTATATTAGCGTGCTTCTTCTTGACATTCCGGATTAGGACACTGCACACGTCGGGTAAAACTTGGGTAGAAAATAACACAGCGCGCTCATGACGAGGTCGACGTTATCGAGGTTCTGGTTCATAATTTAGCCGACAATCGCGAGGTTTAAACACGTACGATAACCGCGGTCGGTGACGTCAACAATGAATGATCGGCGCGCTATAGGATCGAAATTAAAAAGACCCGTGGCGAAGTGTGTATCGGGGCCATTTTATCGCGGACTGCCGAAAATTACGATCGAGCGAGAACGTGCCGAACTATACCGCATCCGAATAACCCCCTCCGTGCGTGCGTGTGTGTATGTACGTGCAGCTGCTCGAGTTTCAAGGCACTAACTGTGTCGAGCCAGAAACACGCGATATCGGAACTTGCACGAGCTTCGACTTGTGCTCCGCAATCTACTCGAGCATCGTGAAGGGCGACGGGATATCGTGTCGAGTCTCGCCGTCCCGACTTGGCCGCGAAACGCGCGCGCAAATTACCACCGTCTCAAGACGCGATGGATTTTAATTGGCGATGGATTAAAATTCTTCACCGCGATCTCGCGAAACGATAGCGCGGGCGGCTCCCTCCTCGCGCTTTTACATCGGCTCCTCGCTGCTTTACACGACATTTCTGCATTAACGTGAGAAATTGTTTCGCTGCTGTTAAATAGTTGGAAAAGTATGTAAACGCGATCTGTACACGTTGAAAACCGCGTGCCGCAGATTACATTTCCCCGCATTTCAAACTGTAATTTTATTACGATGTGATACGTTCTTAATTGATATAGAAAAAAAAAAATTATTAATTTGTCCTTCGACACGATCATTTGAACAACTACTCGCGAAAATCAATTACGTTGGTAATATTCGTGGCGGTACATCAACGAAATTCGACGAGAGAGAGAGAGGCGTTTAATCGAACTAAAATTGAATAGGTAAATTACTTAATTTAGCAAAAGCCGAATGATTGTGCGTGCGGGTAATTTCAGAGTTCATTTCAAATACAGCGAACGATAACATTGGACTGATTCTCCTAATCGTTTGTAGCAATCGACGAGGCGATGGATGTTGTGTGAACAAAAAGAAAAATAAATTCCATTACAATGTGCAGTTTTTGAGAGATGTGCGTACATTTTAAACTTTTTTTTTTGTTTGTTTTTTTCAAAAAGAAAAATCCAGAATATACTTTGAACTATGAAAGTAATTTTTTTTTCCTTCCAACGTAGCAGAAATTTTATAATTCCCAAAGTTCATTTACACTTTTATTTTTTAACTTTTAATTTTAAACTTTGAACTCCGCGGAACAGTTTACCGCGGCGGCCCGTCAATAGACTTTTGGATATTAAACAAGCGCTGCTGTACAAACATACGCATGTATGCAAGTATCTTATTCATGTTTTATTACAAACAATGCGTTTCATTCCCCTCTTCCACAGCTATGTGTTTCGATAATTACAAAACAACGCGACGTTTAGTCGTGTGTTGACGAACAATATTACATCGCCGAAACGTTAGGCCGTAATTGACACTCGCTCGTTTACGCGCCGCGAACGCGCGCGCGCGTCATGAAGAATGATGACGCCCGTGGTCGCTCATTCGCAGTCGTAACACGTTGATGACGCGTTAGAATGTTTTCGGCTGGTACGCTAAATTTTCGCGCAACGTGCGCGCAGTTGTGCGACACAATCTAGAAGTCTTTTCCCGCGGTTTTTACTCGCGGCGTTAAAAAGATGCAAAATAGTCGAGAATAATCGCGCGGTTATAATTACTCCGCTGAAATTAGGTTTCTTTATGCAACGGATTCCGTCGCGAGTGTTAATTATGCGAAACTGAAAAAGGAGTCTTCCAGTTTCGCGAAGTCTTCCACCGTGGTGGTTCTAACCGCGCGAGGAAACGCGGATCTATTGTAATAGAATAGAGAAAACCAGCGCGTGCTTCGGGATAAAATTTTCAACTTCTATTTCTAAACTCCTACAAGTGTTTTTCGGTTAAATTCGTGATTTTTAAACATTCAGCAATGTTGCGCTAAATTGGCAAATAAATTTGCGTAATAGCCTGGGATAATTTGTTTTACGCGTGATAATTGTGACGATACTACTCGAATTGTTATCCCACCTGTTGTTAATAGGCTTTGCGCGCCGTAACAAATAAACGGGGATCATACGCGTTAAATAACATCAGGTTCTCAAATAAATAAACGAAGGATTATAGCGTTTTGTTTCGCTCCGAGAGAATTAAACGCGATACTGAAAGCACTATACATTATATATCGGATAACAGACGTATTATAGCACTGATATTTTCTGCAAACGCGATCGAATCAATGAAAATGTCAGTTTCATAACAAAAGACTGCCGCATTCCTGCTTTGGAAGTTGCTGCTATTGAACTTGAGACGATGACACGCGCTTGCAAAGCTGTTTTTTTTTCTTACACGATCGCAACATAATTGAAACGTGGCAAAATTCGATTTCTTGTTACTGCAGCGGAGCAGACAACAGGAATATATATCCATCTAATTCTCTTCTCAAGAGAAAACTTACAATTTTTTTCTGTATATAACCCGATAAGTTGGCGAGAGAATATCGAGAAGTCTTTCGCGGGCTCTTTGAACTTTTAATGAATAGATCTCATAAAAATTTTACGGTAGAAGTTTTTCGCGCAAATTTTTCACTCCGACCGGCCGCCAGCGAAAGAGAAGAACGGTCGGAGTTTCTGTTTGAAATGATTTGAATAAGATTTCAAGAAATATATATTCCATCTCTCCGGGGCGGAAAAGCGCACCGGTAGCTCGCGGAATGCACTGTCAGCGCGATGGACGGCGATATGCCACGTTGATTTCGGGTTGCTACTGACAAAACCATCGCGTCGTCGTTTCCGCAGAGTCCGCTGCCGTACAAGCCCTGCCTGACAGCGAGCGACAATAGAGACATTCGCCCGCGCGCATCTTTATCAACTACAAATTGATAACAATCACGACCATATACAAAACAGGATACAATATAAATCAATTACCGAGGCCGCTGTGAATTTAATCAAGGGTCCGCGCTTTTGCGAAGTTTCCACGGAGCTCTCTGATGTATTTTCAAAATTCATACATACATATATGTATTTTAAAATAACACACGTACCGTGTGTATGATCGGAACGCGCTATTCATAATTTATTAAACCGGAATATATACATGTATATATATTTTAAACGCTTTTGCTTATATTCTCTATAACACACACACACACACACACATATACACGTTCTATTTAAAATATATTTTATATGTGTAATAAAATTTAAATTATTTCAGATATACATAAATTACATTGGTGCAAACTTTTACAGAATAATTTGTCATTATAAATCATGCCATTGTTTAACTTTTCCTACTGCGAGATATTTAAATAATTATTCAATTTGTATGTGGTCAGCGCGATCTTGTTATTATTCGCATCGACGACATTTAATTCTCACTTGGACGCAAAGGACACACGTTCGTTCGAAACGTGATCGGATAGCAATCGCACACTCAGATTCGACGCTAAACGAGAAAGTTGCGCGTCGTAGATACAGCAACCCCATATATATATATTGGGGGCGACTGTTTGCCCTGTCCCGTTCGTGATCGAGAGGCGGTAGGCTTCTCTCGCAAAGAACCCCTCAGTTAACGAATACAGATCGATAAGTTACCCCACGGACTCGGCCCTTTTCCGTCCTTATTTCGAAACTCGCGAAGATCCCCTTCTCCCCCCTCTGGTCTCCCTAGTGGAAATCTACCTATTTTCTCCACTGCCCGCTATCCATCTCTTCGGCCGCGCGCACGTTCTCCCGACAATGACGTTTCCTCCCCAACCCCTCTCTTTCGTGCATTAGCTGGTCGATGGTGCATTCAGCTTGGCGGTGTGTCTGCGTGCGTGCACACGCGCGTATGTGTACGCAACGGTGACTCACAGACCGAGAATCCACTTTGTTCTATCGGTGTCCCCTCCTCACCTTCTCCTTCTACAACGTTCCCTTCGTTCTAACACTCAGCAGTCTCTCTATCGCAGCGCGCACGCGAATGTGAGGTACAAAAGGAGCTCTCAGACTGAATTCGGTGTGACAGCGCGCGTTGTCGCGGGTGATGACGGACTATAGAAAAGGGAGGGGAGAGAGAGAGAGAGAGAATCTCTCTCGTGTTCGTTTGGGATCTTAAGTAATAATTGCTTCGAGGAATTACCACCGGTACCACCCGACATAATCACTCTCTCACAACGAACTTCGGCGAAGTTAATCTTCTTTCTCCGTTTCGCGAGGGTGTAACTTTAATTGAAAGAACGACAAACCGTGCGCGGCTGCAGACGGGAGGGTTGCTCAAATTCAAATTGTTTGCGCGTCTGGAATCTTGAAAGAAAAATATACGGAAGAGAAATTCCGTTTCGTTTCTTTACGTGGTGTATTATCGATTTTATACGCGAACACGTGGCGATGTCCCACGAAAAAACACAATCGAACGCGTTCGAAAAAATAAATCGAGTCGACACGGAAGGGACCGATAAATATATCCGACACCTGGGAAATGACGGTGACGGGATTTGATGAGGGAAAGCAAAACTCTGTATTTATGCGCACTCGTCAGAAGCATCTTGTGTTCGCGCGATCGCATCTCCCCTCGCGGGAAACGTTTGACCACCCCACGCGATTACACCCTTGACAAACGTATTTTCCACGCGTCGCGTATTTCTTTCCCCTCTCTCGCCAGATGTCTCGAATCCGTGCCGCGTGTATGCCGGACGCGCGCTCGCTTAATTTTCCTCGTCGTTGGCGGGCACGCGAGCGAAAAGCTCGCCGAGTCGGATATAACTCGTGCATCGCGTTTTTTCTCTCGTTGCAACAACGACGACGACGACAATTTTACCTCGTCTAACTGACCCATCTGGCGTGATAAAATTTGCAAAAGAACAAGAGTTCATAGAGTCACGCAGGACGACTCAATTCAAGTTAACAGAGCGAACGAAGATAGATTTAATATTTCAGAGAAGGAACATACTATACTAGAGAGAGACTCTGTCACATTGCTTTCTCTCTTTCTCTTTTTCTCTTTCTCTCTCTCTTTTGCGAGTTTCGCTCGAGCAATATAAACGGGATTGGCGGAGAAAATGGGATAACCACGCGATGCATGATTCTTTAAAAAGAGATTGCAATGACAGAAATCTATTCGGACGCGAACTTGACGCCGCGGCTCTCGAACTTGCGCGAACAAATGTTTTTGCGCTTTTGAATTTCAAATTGACAGACCGGGAGAAGCGCGCGCGCGACGGACTCGAGTTCCGCCAAGTCTCGCTGCGGACATTTCCCAACGTGTCGTACAATATCATCGGGATAATAAAACTTCTCGGGTCGAAAATGAAATGAGAAAGTTGGATTGGAAGAGAGAGAGAGACAGAGAGGTTTTTCTCTCTGCTCACTTTATATCCAAAAATTATCATAAGAGAGATTTATCATTTTCAGAACGTGCGCCGAGAACGAGAAAAAGTAGGAACGAAAAGAATTAATTTTGCGAATATATTCCGACGGCGCTTTTTTTTGTGCAGGTAATTTCAAAAATTTCAGAAAGACGAAAACTAAATTCGAGAACAGAAATCTGAACGTGACGTTTTTAGCGCGCGTGTGATAAAAGTTTCAACTCACCTCCTATACGTGTCTATATGGGCGCGGAATTCTTATCGCGAACTCAGCATCGCGTTGCCTAGAATTTTCTTCTATCGAATTTAATTGCACTTATAGCCTTGGGAATCTAATAGCTATGCGCGATGACGCACCACTCTGAGAATTTCCGCTGCAACGTCACGTTATATTCTTTCTTTTTTCACAGCGTCGTCGTGTCGGGCAACCGGTAAAAAAGAACGATCGAGCAACAACAGTAATCGATAGAAATTCCATTCCTTTCAAGAATTACCAATACACACATACACACACACACACACAATAAGGTTCTCATTTCAGTTTCTCAAACTTCGCAGAGGAAAAAAAATACACTGCTTGATGTCAGAAATTGCGCGTTCCCAAGAATACATCCCGACGAATGCGAGGCCTAAATGGTACCGTACCATCTCCCCGTTAATATCAATATCCTGGAAGAGGAGAATGTCATTCCGTGACTTGAAACGTGGAAAGGGACGAATACATCTATAGTTATACGCAACCGCGCGCATAACATTCGCTCTCTTTTTCTTGCCGCTTAAAGAAAAAGAAGACATCGATCTTTCTCGCGTCTTAGTATCGTCGTTCCGAGCGAGATGCACAGTTCCAACGTAACTTCTCTGAGGAGTCACGCAGGCACGCACAACACTGATCCCTTCCGCTCTGTGTATGGTATAATGTACGTGTATGTGTGCGTGCTTGCAAGAGACACGTAAAACGGCCTTCGGGTCACCGGTTGAACACGCGGGATTTATTTTTAGAGCCATTAGAGGGCTCAGGCTAGTTATCCCGTCCTGCCCGGGCGCATCAAGAACTCGTTTCAGAGCCCACGCACGCACGCACATGTACACACACACTCACGGACACGTAGGACGAAGAAGATTCACGCCTCGGCACGCACAAATAAATTATATCACACGCGTTACATCGCGTAGCGCATCGCGGCGTCAGCTGCGCTTTTAAAGGAGTCTCTTTTCAGACGATATTTATAGAGACGTACGCTGCAATACATTACGTTGTCCCTCTTTTAGCTCGAGGAAGCCTCAGCGACTCATTCAAATCCGACCGGAGAGAGTCCCATTGAGAGAACGAATATCGTTTGCGAATCTCTCGAAGTGCAAACGCGCCCGCCGTACACGAGTCGTCATCGTCATCGACGTCTCTTTCCGGAAAATCCCAGAAATTGATTTCCGCGCGAGATGATGAAGACGAAACGCGATCGCGACATAACAATCAGCAGTTTTCCCTCCATCGATTCCAATACACCACACAGCGCATATCCATGCGACAACGGCGGAACGCGCGCCAACCGAACCACCGCACAGTTCCGCGCAGTTTCATTCGGATTTAGCAATTTCCTGCGCGACGATTTCCTTCCATTCCGATTGAAACGCGCTGGGAAGTACCAGCTGCGCCATGTGGGCCGGCCGCGATGAAAGTCCCCCGTCGACATAAAGAATCATTTAGCGAGCTAAACGCGCGCGCGGCGGTATTCGGCCCGTTGATTACGTTTGAACATCTATCGGCAAAACTTGCGTCTCAATGTGGCCGGCGCTGTCACGCGGAATCGCGTCTCCCCTAACTTTCAACAACCTGTCACACACTATTGAAATCGCGAGCATAAATATACAAATGTATGTCAAATCCGCAAATACATGAAGTTTGTTCTAATTTTAGTTCTCGAGATTGATTTTCCAATTGTCGTGTTGTTTTTCCTGTCGTAATCGTTTAGCTTGACGAGAGCTAAAACGATCTTCAGCAGTTCGATTTTATCTCGCTGCGAGACTTTTCATCTTGTAATCGTTCCGTTCGAACGCAATTCACTCACCTCACAGCAATTCACTCTCACTTTAAATTATTATGTCGATAAATTGTGTCTTGTCGATTGCATTACGTTCGAACTTTACTTCAAAGGCTCGTCATATAATTCTATTTCGCTAAATATTCAATATGTCTCGTATTATACGCGTATTATACCGATAGATTATCTATTCTCGCAGAGAGAGAGAGGAGAGGAGACGAGAGGGAGAGTGATGATCCTTCCCTAATGTCAAGCGCATACAGTTACCCTCAATAGTATACGAGAACCATTAAGATCACATGTTTGTAGTTGGACGTAAATCCGAAATTTCTGTTAGCGACGTGCGCCGCATGACATCGAATAAACGTCCTTTTTTTTTTTAGTTGCCATCGGCACGCGGTACATATGTAATTAGTATCTCTTAATTTTTCAGCGAATTCGCGATAAAAATAAATAATTCACGACATAAACATTTACACCAGTGTTCAGTGTAAGTAAAAAAACACATTCAATGATGTACATATTTTTATTTTTAAAGACATCGTGAAAAAGTTCTCGCGCAAACAAAACTGACGCGGGAAATACAACAGATGAGTGCTGTATTTATATACACGCACGAGTGTACCAAACATATACTTACGTATATTTTTATTTAAAGAAATACAAAATTTCAAAGCCTGCTTCTTTCGTTTAAAGTGACTTTAAAATACGACGGATTTTTCCACCACAACCAAAACGATGTTCCGTATTCATCAATTTGTTTATATCGCGGGCTCGTTTGAAGTATTTCACGCGATAAGTGTATTGTATTTTTTTTCCTCTCCTATTTTTAATTGCAAGAGTTTTAATGACGCGCCGCCGCCGCTGCTGCTGCTATTTTCATCGCCGTGCGTTT
Organism: Pseudomyrmex cubaensis; assembly: GCA_014825685.1. Classification (NCBI taxonomy): domain Eukaryota; kingdom Metazoa; phylum Arthropoda; class Insecta; order Hymenoptera; family Formicidae; genus Pseudomyrmex; species Pseudomyrmex cubaensis. The sequence goes on from QVOA01023723.1 coordinate 37,118, forward strand.
CGATATTTTATTGGACCATTGTTTACTTTTTAATGTTGCTTCTTTATCCTTATTGTTATCGCTGCTTGTAAGGAGCAATTCATCGCGAACAATGCCAGAGAGAAACTCGAGAAACCCCCGGCATAAAACTTTGCCGGCACAGAATTCGCTCATATATTACAACGCTAAAATGTTGATACAGCGGTATATTATGTGAAATTTCGTTGTTGCGGACTATTTTGTGCTACGCGATATGAAATTCGCTCCGGGCCAGGCGGCGAAAATGATGAAAACGTTAAATACACCGTATCGCGCGGACTATAAAGCTATTCCCTCGATAAAAACGAACGTTGGGTGTGTGTTTACTTAATCTGTAAAAAATCGATCAAGTCTAAATAAATTTTGGGGATGTGTGATTACTAGCGAAATTGTTGCCAAACCTCCGACGTGAATGTTACTTACACAATTGTGTTATTTGAACACATAAATAAGTTGCGCACGGAAAATTATTCTATTACTATTATTATATTCATCCTATCAGCGAAAGCTTCTCGATTGAGCTCGCGATTGCTTCTTTTTCACATTTATCTCTCCGTCTTCGTCTTTTCACCCGACATATTGCGACGTACGAGAGCGGATTTATACGCTGACTTTTATACCCTTTATTCGAAAAAAAAAGTGCTCCCTTTGTTCCACTTTTAAATCGCGATCGATCTCTCGGGCGTTCCGCGCATTTTGAGAGAGAACACGTTCTATCGCAGAACGGTTCTTCCTCTTTCCCTTTTTTTTTATTTTTTTTTTTTTTTTATTTCCATCTACATGATGGCGCTCGAATTATTTCTTTCTTCTGAAATTTTTGCATATTTCAATCTATCGCGTTATTTAAATTAGCGATTATCGATAAAGGCCGCGCGCTCCTCGATCCGTACGAATCCGCATTTCGCGCTCTCCAATTTGCTGCTTCCTGCGATATCTCTTTCCAAAAAAAAAAAAGAAAAAAAACCAAAACGGAAGTTGAAAAAATATATTTTAATAATGCAGCGTGGCACGTTTTTTTCCCACGTCCTAAATTGCGAGACGGAAAAATCAATAGTTTCTCTCTAGATGATTTATGCGTAGCGAATTAATATCTCGGACTTTTCTCGCTCTCGTCGGCGCGAGAAAGAGACAATGTTTCTCGCTTTTTGCAAATCAAAATTGCCTGATACAAACACTACTGCGCAACTTCGCAAATAAATTTATATCGCGAGTGGATTGTCGCATCTGTAAGTTGCGCGGAGAAAGAGAGAGAAAGAGAGATCTCAGACTTGTCACGGGGATTTCCGAGTGAAGAAACGAGAGAAACAAGCACGCAATTGTTACCGTCGTCCGAGGAAACGATGTCGGCTTGACGATGCAATTAGAACGAGACGTAATAAATGTTTACCGCAATCCGGCATATAAAACAGGGAAAACGACAGGTACACGAAGCCGCCGAGAGTAGATGTACATAGTCGTCGCATGCATTTAATAAACCTCTACGCTTCATCGCCGCTCACCGAATCCCGCGGCGGAGTTTCCACGGAAACGAGGAAGGATAACCAAACTCTCCGTCATCGGCTATTGTTATCCATCTGCCGACTTAATTACATGTCGTCGGCGCGCGGCATCGGAATTTTGCGCAAGAGAGCGGAGTCCCTCTCTCCATCTATCTATCTATCCCTTCCTCCCGCGTTAAATTATCCGACGAATATAATTCCACCCTACTGGCGACGGTAATTACTCTCGCGCGCGCGCGAGTCTAAAACCGAAAAGTGCGCAGCCGGAATAAAAGCATTCTGCTGGATATTTCGAGCCAATTATCCTGAGTAGCGGACCCGGACTGGTCGTAAATTCATTTTTAGGAGGGTTAATTGCGCGAGGGTTTATTGACGCGCGCGCGCATTGCGACGTCACGAAGGACGAAACTCTCTCGCGGAAAAGTTGCCGCGCTGTCGCAGCTATGAATTACAGCTACTTTTTTCTGAGGGGATAATATGAGCAATATAATAATACGAGAAGAGAGAAAGAGAAAAAAGCTCGGGGGGGAAAAGAGAAATTAATGCTAATGGCGACCGAGAGACTTCAGAAGCCGAGAGGCCAAAAATCAGTCGGAGTGAGCTTTTCGGTTCGGCGAGCGCACGAAAAATAAAAGAAAACTCCGCACGCACGGGTTTTTCCGTTACCGCGTCGCCGGGTGCAATTCAATTTCGAGATAGATTCGTGTTTGTCATGTTCTCGCGTGTATTTTTGTAAAAATGTTCTCCAGTAGATAACGTCGCTCACGTTCCCGTTGTTATTTCCTTTTTTTCTGTTTTTCTTTTTTTCCCAGGGATTTTTTCTTGTCCTTTTTTCTTTTTTTATTCGTTTTACTTCGGCACGGCTCGCGCGCCCAATAGGTATCCGCAATTTTATATGCGGACGTTTCGCGTTCTCTCGGTCTCTTTTTGTGTATGACGTGCAAAAAATCACTCTAACGATAAAAGCACATTGAAAAAGAGCGCTGTCTGAGCGCTATTTTGAAACGAGACACGGATGCGTCTCATTCTTCTCTTCTTCCCCTCTACTCTTTCGACGCCCGAGATCGGATATTTCTACGGTGTAATTCTACATCACGAGCGCGCTGCAAATACCGACGTGTAGTAATTGTATCGACCGACTGCGCTAACGAATCAGCTGTAATTCCGTGTAATTATTTAACCGTATGTTTCCCCACTGCGTTTCTCCTTCGTCCGATAGTTAAACGATAAATGCTCTCTGTCTTCGATCGCAAATACTCTACATTGCGCGTGCAAATTACACGTTTAAAGTGAACATGTATTACAAATAAAATAAAAACATTAATACATTAGTCATCTTAAAAAAATGTATTCAAAAATGTACACAACAAGTTGCGCATTTGAATATTGCGAAAATAAAATTTATTCCTTTGAGAAAAATTATATACGTCGACATCTGCGATACCAAAACCTTCGGTAAATATATATATATATATATATATGCTTTTGTCATATTCGCGGTTATGTCATGTGAGATTCTATTGTAAGTACAATGCCCATGTATATACGACCTATTTGTGCGACGCGTATTGCGGAGATGAAGGACCTTGATGGTACCGAGATATTTAAAAGCACGTCTTCCGTTTCTAATACTACCTTCTCATCCTACTCCACCTCCCCGCGCGCTCCGTTTCCTTTCTGTGCCTTGACGAAAGCCCCTCTTCGTCCTCGTCATCGTGCGCGAACAAAAGATCTCGGCTCGATCGGCCGTCACGCGCTCCTTTCGCAAACGGGAAATGGACGTGTGGCATCGTCGTCGTCATCATCGTCGTCGTCGTCGTCGTCGTCGTCGTCGAAGAAGACGTATATGCGCCACCCGCACGTTTTCCCTTTGTGACAACGACGACGCGCGCGTCACGCGCACACGATAAATGGAATATTAAAATAGCTCTTTAATGAGTCGTGTAATTACGGTCACGTATCAGCTGATTCAGTTGTTCCGGCATATGTGTGTGTGTGTCTGCATGAGCGTGTGTGTGTGTGTGTCATGGAATTATTTCGTAACTCGGATCGAACGACTGCAGGCGGTGCAACTCGCGTTTTATTCTCGGAACTTTTTACCATATAACGAGCGCTTAACGAGGTTCCCCGGGCACGTCGCCGCTGCGACATACAAAACGCGGGTAACTTTCAATATTTAGCAAACGTACCGCGCGCGCCGCCTTTCAATTTCTCCACCGTTGCGCGCACGCGCTTCCGCGAGCTTCCCGGCTGCTTTGCACAGCAGCTAGTTGGTATGCGTGCGCACCATCTGCGAATCCGGTTTGTATTCAAAACGCCTAAAAGGGTGTCCCGCATAAATCTCGAATATCTCTACGAAGCGGGAGAGAAAAAAAGGTGCGGATTTACAAGCAATTTGGCGGCGGAGTATTGGCGCTCTATTGACGACGAGCAACCAACGTTCCTCCGACGCGCGACTATATTTATTCAATAGGAGGATATCGGGATTCTCTCTTTTTCTCTCTCGCTCTTTCTCGCACGCACATATACGCAACTTATAAAAGAATTCATGCCCGCGCGCGCGATGTTTTTATCGGGCGCGCGCCGTTGTACGTGCGATCGCTCGTTCGGTTCTCGATAAAAATTCGCTTCGCTATAGAACACGTGGGATGTGTCATTTCGCGCACTCGCGGATAATCCGTTACATTTAACTCTACGTCACGCGCAATCATTCCGCCAGACACCATTTATCTCGTCGTCGCGCGCAAACCTGCAGTTCTTGTGTGGGAAAAATTTCCGCAATACTCGGGGAAAAATTCGGCGAGAACGATCGCCCAACACATCCGGAAAACACCGGATCGTAGAATTCCGGGTGAGATCGAAATTTTATATATATTGTATTTTTCGCGCACAACACCGCACACTGTGTGTCGAAAAAAAAGGGATTTTTGAGAACCGGCGATTTTTTCGCTCGCGCAAACATCCGTGTCGAATTCAACGATGAAAAATTGCGTGATTGAGCTGCGCCTGTGCGCGATTTAATAAGATTTAAAATAAAAAAATAAAAAAAAAAAAAACAAAAAAAAACCAAAAAAAAACGAGGCTAAGTGCTGCGAAACAACAATATGATGTTGAGATTACCGAAAATGTTTTGCGCGTGACGTTTTATTTTTTTTCCCCAGCCAGATAGTTTTTTGACACACTTAACCCCGTTTTTCATTTTAATCCTCTTGATTTGAGAATAAAATTCCATTTGCATGCCCGGGATTTTACTTAAAACAAAAGGCTCTCTGATCGTCGAAATGACGATGTAATAAATGCGATGGTAATGAATAACGTAATTACAATTGTTGCAAATGTATAAATAAAAATGTATAAATAAAAATATAAATAAGATATTATAATGTATAACATTGTGTAATAATTAATGGCCGAGAATATAAGAATATAAGAACGTAACACATCACCCCCGCCGGATAGACAGTTAGGCACGACTGCGAAAGATCGCGCACGACCGCGGGAACGAACGGAAAATTAGCATACTAATTAAGCCCGTAACATGCCGGCAGCGTGTATATGCGATGATAATTATGATCTAGTAACCTGTATTATGAGATACAGTGCGCGGGTCAATATATAACAGGTGCAGGATAATCGCCACGGCATGCGATGTCGAATACTATTTCGATCACGCAATGTAATAACTTTCACGAGACGAATGCGCATCCTAGTTGATATCGAAAGGCCGTAATAACTTGCAGGATTAATAAGTTTAACCGGTCATCTCGATAACGCGCCACATTAATCCTCTGATTACGCACAGCGTGCATAATCTTGTTCGACCCTTATTGTTACACGGTGACTTGGTGATTCAAAGCGACAAGTAATCGCGTTATTTCACAAACTACGTACGTTTGAGAGATCAAACAAATGTATAATTTGAAACATTATTTATTTTTAGAAAGCGATTATCATAAGTAGTCAATATTATCGTTCTTTTATTCAGATATTCGAGCGACTCTTATTTGCAAAGAAAATACAAGCGGAATATTGTTGATTATAATCGACGTCTTCAATTTGTATGACTCATTCGACCGATGCGAAGGAAAACACGGTACGTGTTTTCAGGAAATATGACGCATACACAAGTCTTTGAAACACAAAGTCGCGCAAAAGTCGCGCTTAACGATAGACGACAAGATCGGAACTGACTCTATCACGATCGTTCATTTATGCAAATCTGAGTGTCAAGAACGATCATTAATGGCAAATATTTAAATAAGCGTGTCTGCTCCCATCTTTGTTCCGTCAGTCACTTTGAAGCTCACCGACATCGGCCTTTGTTTCCGTTCCACCGTTGCACCCCGCTTGAAATTCCTGGCACAGGGAAAGCAGCACGAAACACGGAGAGGAAGGAGGAGGGGCAGGGGAAAGGGGAGGAGGAAGAGGCGATGTAACCCGGTCACTAAAGTCGCACTGAAACTTGGGCCGCGGTTCTGGAATGCACGAATCGTAGCGCGCCGCGCGCCGAGATAAAATTAGCGAATTTTCCCTGAATGAGAAGAGCGCCAAGTTACCACTGATAAGCAGATGTACTCGTGGAAAAATTTTACGTACTCTCTCTCACGGAACGAGAAAGATACTATTACCACGGAAAACGCTTTTTCGCGGAAGGGAGAGACCCTCTCGGTGCTACACGGTATCTTTTTTCGCGGAGACTTATTTTAATCATCGTCGCGCACATTTCCCCAACCCGATAAAGGGGGGAACCTAATCTCGAGCTGAATGAAACCGTGTCGCTCGCTCGCGCGCGCGTGTGCGTTTCATCTTCCGCGGGGCTCGGCCGCGCTGAACGGAACTAAATAAACAAAAGAACTAATACACCGAGCGAAACGCGCCACCTGGAAATCGGATTGGACGAAATTCAATTAAGACTGGAGGAAAATTCCCCGGCGCGTTAACGCGCGATGAATCCGTAGGTCGTTTCGCGCGATCCGATGGAATATTCCGCGGACGTATCGGTCGTATTTCCGCCGCGGAATTTCTCAGACCAGATTCGTACTTTAAAGTAGACCGCGCGGCAGAGAACAGCTGTCTGCGTGGAAAAACATTCGCGAATTTAAGTTATTCTTAGAATGTACACAAAAAAAGAACGTCTCTGTCTCACTTTCTTGCTCTTGTCTTTCTCTCTTTTTCTCTCTCTTCCTCTCTCTCTCTCTCTCTCTCTTGCTCTTCTTCGTTCGTTGCTTCTCAGAGACACGACCGTTCTCATGCGAACTAATTGAGTTACCTCACAATTTACAATGGCTAGCTCCGTCCGACGGTGAGTGTCGCAATCTAGTCACACACCGTCTCCGTCGGGAGGAAGCTATTCCACCTACTTACATTAATGAGTTAGTGGTTAACTTAGCCACCTGGCAGTTGCACACGCGCTGCTCCCGACGCGTCTTATGTCGCGCCAGGTATTACGAGCTTCTATTATACGTATGTAAGCGAATATATGGACGTGTATATGTATATATATTATATATAAAATATATATTTACTTATATATAAGATGTATGAAAGTTCTATTATATGTATATATGCATGACCGTGCAAGACGTCAAGTATCCGGTAGAGATTATAAATCACAAGCGAATAATTCTCCACAAAAAATATAAATAAATAAAACGCACACAACATAATTCTTTCATTCCGTTGCTCTGATTTTGAAAAAATTGTGACTGCACATTTTAAAACCTGATAAAACATTTATATATATATTTTTTTATATGTTTGATGCGGAGATCCGTTGAATAATTGCACGTAAAATGTTTATGACCACTGTTGATGCAAAATGTTCCAATGCGCGGATACGCAAAACTGTTGCACAAATTATTCAAACTTGAGAATAAATAATTGTTAACATTCCACGTTGTATTGTTTTCCTCGAAAACAAACCCATGCGCGCGAAAAACATTTACTCCGCACTTTTTTGCGCTTTACTTTTCACGTGGAAATTACTTCCTTGCAGGTACCTCGGCGGTTAAGGGACACTCTGCGCAACACGTTCACACGTACATGTTGTATGTAAATATATAAAACGTGTGCATACATATATATGTAATATACGTACACACTCGTATACACATAAGACGCGTACACCTGCTTCTGTGGACGCGCGCATGTGCAACTCGCGCACGTAGCGAGGTTGCAACTGACTTCGGCACATGACCTCGCGATGCACCAATCTTCATTACTTCAGCTCATTACTGCCCCGGTGTGGCGTATTAGTAAGTCCTCGCTAAGACGACGTATCGTCTTTCCGACTTCCTCTTTCCCTCGTTTCTTACTCTCGCGCGACACAGTCCGAAAATTATCTAATCTTTCGCGCTTTCTCAGCAGGAAATCCGTCGCTTTATAGTTGCCCGCAATTGCAGGTCGAGAAAAACATCTCGACATCATCGCGCGCGAAATTACGTGATTTCCTCCTCATCGTGTTGTCGTCGTCGTTGCTTTCTCACGAACGTGTTCAAAGAATAAACTCGGCAGATGATAGCAATATTGATCGATTACGTCGCAGAGAGACAGAGAGAAAAAGAAAGCGGAGCTTTTCGTTGAAGCCAAGAAACGTATCTCCCTCTCTCTTTCACGTCAAATTTTAAGAATGTGCGATAAGAGAACGAAATGCTCGAGCGCGCGCGCGGATGAGTCTCGTTTAAGATTACACGCCATTCGGGTTGCTGCCGCTCGGGGGAAGGTACGTTATTGCGATCGTTAAAACGCCGCTAGACGACGGCGGTCTTAGATCAATTTTATGCCCGGAATGCGCCCGCTTGTGTAACGAGGCCCCAGCCGCCGACCGACACCGCCCTCACGAGCTAGAGAGCACCACCTCAAGTGCATCCGACGCGTTTCTCACGAATGCGACCCGGGGCCCTTTGTTCGCCATTCTCACATTATGGCGGAGGGACGGTGGGACAATTAAGCGCGAAATCCCCCTACGTCCACATCGTTCTCTCCGCCTTCCCCGTGTCCATCCTCGTCTTACTCGGTTTCCTCCGAACGCGACGGGAGGGAGGGACAGCGGACGGGAAAGAGGAGCGGCGATGCACGTCGCACGGTTTATGCGCGCGGACGAGTCCCGTGACTTTTTTGCGCCGTATTCAATTTTAATGCGTCGCGCCCGGGAGACGCGTTTACATTTATTACATTCAGACGATGTAGTAACAGGTGCGCGTGCACGGCTCCCCTTAGACCGATCGCGCGCGGCTCATCGTCGCCCCCTTCGTAATTTATCATACCGAGGAATGACAGCGCGGCAACGCCCCTTGTTTGATCGTCGACTGAGAGCAACCGCACAGGTCGCGGTATATATATTCTATATAACTATACAGGACGACACGATACACAAATCCGGTACACTCGAGAAGCGTGATATATCTGTAAACGATATCATCGCTCATTCATCGTTCTTATGTATAAAAGTGCGTTCTCTTCGCTTTTACTTCTTTTCCGTAGTTTAAATGAAAATCTCTCGCCCGCGCAGTTTGAATATAATCTTGAAAAGCTACAAATACGGTCATAAATTATAAAGACGAGGGGAAATCATTAAACGCGATATCGCGCGAATAGTGTGGCGCGGGACGTTAATTATTAATTGATATGTACGCAGACAGGATAGACGTGTGATGTCGATGGTGTATAAAACATGAGATGCACGCGCGGAAAGAGGTAATCTCTCCGCAGTGCGTTAAATAATAAAGCCCATTTTGATCAATTTTTAATGCATTCATTTTCGAAGCCGCGGGCAATGGATTCGCGGATCATTAATTATGTAGTAACATGGGATAATCAATAAAGCCTGCTCTCGCCCTGCTCATTACTTTCCCACGATAGGCAAAGCCGTGCCGCGGTCGCAATATTGTTGTTCGAGCAGAGAGGGGAAGATCAACTATCGAAATGAAACAACGAAAGAGACAATTACGACGACGACGACGACGACGACGAGCCGCGGCAAAGGGCGAGAATGGTCGGATATCGGCTACGGAAGCTCGTCCAAGATTTGGTTTCTACCAAGTTTCGCGTAACAAACTTTGCCTCTGTCTTGTGCGGCCGGAGAGACTCGCCCACCCTCTCTGTTATTGGTCGCGTCAGTGGGCTTCTATATTATACAGTTCGCTGCAGTTCCGCTGCCCTTGTCATCTTTCGCAAACGTCACGCGACCGCGACCGTGGACCGTGTTACACGCGCATGTATGTTACATACTCACAAACGCGCGCGCGTATAAAGCACCTATACAGCGACATTAGGAGTTCCCACCGAAGTAAACCGAACGGCGACCCCATAAATAATACCAAGCGCGTCCACACAGCCGCAGTATAATTCC
>QVOA01023724.1:0-56582 GCA_014825685.1 Pseudomyrmex cubaensis
AAAGATATGTAATAGATAGTTTGTATATTTGGATAGTTTTTATGTACTTGGCGTATGATTTTTTCTTTTCTAAAGACTTTTTTTAGGGTTTAATCATTACCGTAATCGCGTATGACGATTAACAGCAATCAACTGTGCGGCTGAGCGAAATGAATGTGTGATATAATAAATAATTTACTATTATCCCATCGCGATGTCTCGCGAATGACTTAAAATGAAGTCATTCACTTATCACTCTCAATTGAACGTGATTAAAAAACAAAAGAAAGTTTACAGGATTAACAACTGTCACAATGTCAACAACAGAATCACGGGAATAACTAGAATCTTATTTTTCGCTTAATCAAAAAACGGGAGAAAATTGAAAAATATATCGTATTATTTCTTCAGACGAAGCCGTGAAGTCTTCTGATTTTAATAATCGCATTACATCTCGAATACACTCGCCGCTTTCTCGTTTACGAATGTATTTATTCATGATATCATTTCCTCTTTCCATTGCCGAGAGGTGGTGTGTCGTCTTTGGAAAAACTTTCGCGTTCGACCGCGCGCTGCACCGTAAATACATTTAAACCGACCTTCTCTTAACAATTATTAATTACAGTAGCTTAAACAATTAACTCGGAAGGAGAGAGGGGGGGACTAATTGCAATCGTAAATCCCTCCGGACGGCGGCGTTCTCACCGGTATTTCCGAAAGGAGTGTCGTTGTCTCTTTCTCGCGGACGAGACGTCCGTGTAATTATTATGGCCTGTTGCAGGGGCGCGTGCATAAATATCGTACGCGCGCATCGTATCAGCGGCGGGGCGAGTCTCGCCGACGACCGAGAGGGAGAAGGGTATGCACTGATGCGGCATTTAAGGGAGGGTTTTTACAACGTTTCAGGGTCGCTAATGGTCCGCGCGTACAGGCTGCCTGCGCTCGCGGGACCATTAATCAAAAGCCGAGAAAATATCTTGCGCTTAAAGTGCACGGTGCACGCCCCCGTCCGCGCGCTGATATGCACGAAGCTGTATGAGTAATGCGCATAAATATGCGGCCCCGGGAGTAGAAGCTGGTCTATACACGCGTGTTGGGAACCTGCGTGTTTTTATGTACTTACATATGTACACATATGAGGCCGCGTATGACGGAATTACAGGAGAACATCCACAAGTGCTATTGCACGCGCTCGGTTGAGGTAACTTGCAAAACACCTTTCGAAAATTTATTTGTCTCAATTATACGCGGTTAATACAACGTTCTTTTATAACATCTTCTTTAACGGTTTTTATACGCAAGAACATAAACAACGACGTGATAATATACACATACAACTAGTTGTGATTTAAGTTTCTTTTTTTCTCACAAAGAAATACGATTATAATTTTGAAAAAAAAAAAAAAAAAAAAAAAAAAAACCGCAATTATGTTTTAGCAATCTAATAGTTTGCCGCGTGTAATCAAAACTACAATAAAACTCGCACATGCTCGTTAATTAGCATTATACTACATATATCTACAAATATATTTTTGCGGAATAACCTAAATACAAGAAAAAACATTAGCATCTGAATAGAGCTACAGCATTGTTGCGTGTTACGCGTTATTTATTGCGGTCAATCGCAGAGTACGTAATGGTCAGGTACGAGAAAAAATTGCTGGTCGCTTTTTCGGGCACACCACTTACCACTTCGAACAATGTGCAACGATTAATCAAAAAAGTGCACGGGTATTTGCACAAAACGGTATATAATCAAGGCAACGTTTGAATTATTCAAGAGTGCAGAAGGTACCTCTCGCAGATAAGTATCTAGGTCGTAAATGCTTTTATATATTTCGACGATTATATGTAAATTATTCGAATTGACGAATATGCGCGCGCGCACACAAACTCGAGAAAAAACCTGCGTGCGTAATGTATGCGTATTCCGATTACATGCGAGTTGGATAAGATCGAATTATTGCGGGAAACGCAAAACCGACAGCTGATAACAAGCTTAAGTTGAACAAAAAGAAAAAAAAAGAAAGAAAAACCTCTAAGAAGTTCACATTTATTCTTCTCTTTCTACGCTGTCCGTAGCGATAAACTTTCTCTCGAGATTCACGTTGCAATTCGAGATACTAATGCACCAAATGTACATAATGCTTTATCGAAATTACACGTGATAATAACAACCCGTGCTAATAAAAATATTTCTTAAATCACGTTGGTATTTCCGTTGACGCTAAATAAATCCGTCCTCCTCGTCGCGAATGCCGTGTGTGTAGCGATACAATTAGAGGGCAGTGATAAGCCTGGTTGCTCACAGAGAGAGAAGCACACACGACGCACGGCGTCCGGTGGTGTATAACATGCAAATTTTTACGACGGACGGAAGCGAAAAGCGTGATTACCTTCCTCCTGCTACGAATAATCGGAATGCTAAAAGCGTGTTGCTGCCGTTGCCGCACGGAATATCCGTGAGAGGTAACGTTTTACAGCGCGCTGCCCACACATCACGTCTCGCTATTAATTCCGAGTTTACATTCTTGCGTACAGCGCGAGGCCCCGCGGCGCGAACGCAGCCGCATGCAATTACGATAAGCGATAATATACATATGCGCGCGTGCCTTTTCAAGGGTTTTAACGACGAAGCAGTCAAATCGCTGCAGTGCGGTTGCCGCATTGGCCCCGCTTTCTCTCTTTCTCTCTCTTTTCCCCCTTTCCCTCTTTCTCTCTCGCTCAGATAAACCCGCTATCTCGATCGATTCTCGCGGATTTCGTTTATTTCACTCTCTTTTGTTTTTCAGGTGCGTCAAATGTTTTTTTTCTACCCCAGTTTATACTATTTTGTTGTTACGTTAGATTTCCGAAATATGTCGAAAACGCATCATTTGAAACAATAATCCGGGGAATAAACACAGAGGATTGATGGATTCGTGTAGCGCTTGTATATTTTTCCAACTGCGTACACGTACCTATACACCGGATCGAAAGGCGATCCCGTTGAAAAATCCCATTTAACGAACAACGCGTGTCCTCAATTAGCAATTTATCCGAACAAGTCTCTGTATCATTCGCCGGGAGAAACAAACACGCGCGAGAGAGCGATGAACAAAAACAGCTATTTAGAGCGTTCGAGGCAGCTTGAATTGCCTCGCCACGTTAATACCAGATTATTTCTATTACACGGTTTACACGGCTTCCGCTTAAGCTGAACGAATGGTCGAGCTCTAATTATCGCCGTAGGGATGCGACCTGGGGGGGAATACAGCGCGCGATTTCTTACTTTCTCTTTCCTCCCGTCCCGTTCATTTTCCCCTCTCGTGCAAATATCAGCTTGTTGGATCCCGAACCGCACGATGAGATGCTCGCAGCGGTAAAACAAACACGAAACGGCATTAAATCAAAAATATATAGAGCATTTTATGAAAGGAAAACGTTTCAGCTTCAAACGAATTATCTCTGATAAGCATCGTCTCATGAACGATGTGATTGTTTCACTTCTCTTGCTTTCATTCGTTTTCCCGGCTTTTCTTTTGTGTGCATTTTGTACTCTCTCATCTCTTGGTACTATGTACATATATATGCCCATTATAAGAAATTATGGCTTTACATTGTTCAAGGAAATATAAAATTAAAACAAAGCAGAGAATATGTACGTTAATTCCTATTATTCTTCTTATTAAAGTCCACTTTTCTTTGTTTTCTTGCGGTTATCCATTACCTATTAAGCCGCAAAAAAAAAGAAGATAGGATTGGCTTCTTGCGTGATGGAAAAATTCCGCAACCGTGCAAAAAGCAACGATTAATTACATTTCCATTTGCTCGCATTAGAACTTTCTGTCTGTTACGCGAAAACGTATTGAAAATGTATACACACAGAAGTATAAACGCATCGCAGCACAAAGCAGCATGAATGCGGCTTCGGACGGCGGAGGAAATTAATGACCTTTCAGGTCAATCTCCGGTGATGCATGACCGTTTCCCTCGTTAGAGACCTCCGAGGTTGGGAATCACGAAGGTGAATTTCAAACCGGATGAAGGTCGACCTCCAATTATCGCCGTAAGTAGACGAAGAATACAAAGCTCCCGGACAAATCGTATCTTATAACTTCTATTTTCGTTCTTTCGCTCCCTTTTCTTTCTTATCTCCCAGTTAATCTGAATTTAATTGCCCTCCGCCCAGAGAAACGAGCGAGCGAAATAAAAAAAGTAATAACGGATTAAAAGGAAAATTCGTGCGGATATTGCTATCATTACTATGTTACTTGATTAAACCAAACACAAATGTGATGTACATGATGTCTGTCGCGCGAGAATTGTGAAAGATATCTACCAAGCAAAAAATAAGAATATAATTATGATTGCGAGAGAATGCGACCATGAAAAAGATTGTAATTTTTTTAGCTTTGCTTAATATCTTTTTATTTTGCCACTTTCCGCGTTTAAAATATCGATCAAGTTTCGAGATGAAGTCATATGATTTAAATATTCGGAGGACACGGTGACCTTTCAAATCCGGCCCGTTTAAATGTAGATATGGAGAAGTAAATTATGATAAAAACGCGAGATCAAGATTGTGAAGAATAATAATGTCATCTACAAAGTTTTACAATTTTAATTAAGTCGGTGAATTATGTTCGATGGTTTATTTATTTTTTTTTTCACGCATTACGCGGAAGCCACACGAAAACAAACCCAATGAAAATAGACGCAATGACCTATATTTTTATTAATCGAATTCACCGCAATGTGCCGCATTCGCAATTGCGAGACTACACACACATACACGGAGCATGCGTATTATTGTTATGTTTGTTTTAGGTTCATTTACATATTTCAGGTCATTTATATATTTTGTTTATTTCAATTGTAATTAACGTTCGTTAATAATTACGATAAGATGAAAACGAACGAGCGTTTCGCTCGTAATTAAATGTCTGTACACACATTTCTTATCGATGTATCACGGTTTTTTTGTTACACGTTATTATTATGCAAGAGTATCATTTTATAGCTTTTACTCTTCTTCCGCGTTTCGTTTTATTTTCCGCGACATCTGATGTGTTTTCATCCTAAGAGCTGTATCACTCAGCTATTTCCTACATATATACATATATGTATACCAGTGTCCAGTTTCCGTGGCTGCACTTTCTCTAATTATCGTAGGTTTATTCGTAACATCTCGTTACAACGCGCCGCAAGTACAATGTTGGAAACGTGATAATTACAGTGATAATGATAATTACCACGTGCACTCTCACACTAATGGTTTTGATAGAAAAGACATGGAATTCTCATATTTATCTCTCTCTATCGGTTAATGTGTAAATATATATATATATATCTAATCTCTCTCATTGACAAGTTACATCATAATATCGCATATTGATATGAATGTGAAAAATACGAAGTATGCTAAGTGCCAAATTTTTCGAAATGCGTTTTTTTTTTAGCGAAAAGTATGCTTAGCATACATTGCAAACTTGTTTTTTGCTCTCCTGTAAAATTTTTTTTTTGGCACTTAGCATACTTCGTATTTTTCACATTCATATATATATATATATCGCATATCGATATATATCGCATATCGATATATATCGCATATCGATATATATATCACATATCGATATATATCGCATATCGATATATATCGCATATCGATATATCGATCTTCTTTTTATTATTCACACCAAAGAAAATTATCATCAAAATATTCTTTGTATGTCAACGATTCTGACAAATTGTATTATACGATCTTGACGGATGTGCAGCGCATCCGCGTTGAAGCAAATATCGCTGGAGATTGTAAGCTATATAATTGACTTCAACAACTTTTAACTTATTAATTAAAAGCGTAATGTGACGCTAATGTGACATTATAGTTTCCTTGTATTTTAATCGGCAACGTTTCTGCGCAACGAATGTCAAATCTCGAGAATTGAGAGTTAAAGTGCAATTTGATAAAAGAAAAAGAAATTGTAATAACGTTAACAATGGAATAGAACAATTGATGCAACAAGATATTACTTTTTGCACGTGCAATTTTTTTTCTAAAATTTTTAACAAAACGCTATTTCTTTTCTCTCTAAAAATTACACGCTGCGAGATTTATCGACTATCCAAAACGGATTTATTACTCGCTGATAATTAGCTGAATTTATGCCTCTGGCGGGATATATTCCTTCGAAAAGTTACGTTATCGGAGAGAAGGCGAAAGATAAAGATAAGTTCCGCCGCGACAATTGATGGTATTACTTCGAACAATGTACGCGAGCACGTTCTTTTCGCGGATGTGCATTAATGTCTAAGGTCGGCCTTCGTCGAATAAAACAGAGCAGCCGAAGTTAGGTGGTCCCCGGGGAGTAATGCAGAACAGGATAATCTCGAAACTGTACCGGGTTTATAGCGCGCGTTTAATCAGCGATGTTACTTACACGATGTTAGAACGATAATTATGATAGGCACGATTTAATACACAATATATAAGAATATATATATATATATTAAAATATATATATATATTTTAAATATATATATATATTTTAAATATATATATATATTTTAAATAAAATTTTAATAAATATATACGTGAAAATACTGGAATAAAATTTACATATAAAAATAAAACAAAACTAAAATAAAATTTTTATTAGCTATTTCCCGAGTTGCTTTATTTAATTATATTAAAATTATGATAACACTGTTTATTTTATGTTCGAAAATGCAATATTACTGTAATATGTACTATTATACATTAACAAGATTATTATGCACGCGTAAACAATAAATATATGTTATTAATCAGTAACATTAAAGCAAGTACAATATTAACTCACAATATCGGTGCGCAAATATACATAATACCTTCCTAACAAGCACTTGAATCTGTCCTGAATACTGGCAGAAATCGATCAACCAATAGACAATCTTGAGCTGTATATGGACATACTACGCTTCTCCGATTCCATTAACGCAGTTTGGAGTATTGGACTGGCCAAATCAACTACCGCCCCTAATTAATTGAGTCAGCCGAATTAATTCGATCTCTCCTCCCTCCCTTCCCGAGCGAATTGACTGCGATTCAAATAATCGTCACACATTGTTTAAAGATAGATTATTGCTTATATTGCAACGATCACAAGACGTACTAAACTCGAACAAATTTACGTTTCTTTATAAAACTGAATTAAATACGGAAATAAAATATTCTTAAAGGACTTTTTGTGAGAAGGAACGATTTCACAAATTAGAAAAAGTTATTTAGTGAATCGCTTCAACAAATGCAAATAAAAGAACGAAACCTTTCGTTCTTCAGTTTTCAATTACAAAGTTTAATAAAACTTTAATATAAAAATTAATTATTAAAATATTTAGTGCATATTGTTTAATTATCGTAGTCGCGAGTTTTATTCAATTTACGAAAGAAACCTTGTCCTTAAATTCATCGGAGCGTATCTTTCTGCAGTTCAACGTGAACGTCTTACGAAACAGTCGTGTGTCACTTACGTGACGCTTGTAACGTTTTATCTCGCGACAAAGGCGTCGAGTAACGTTCACAGAATGGCGTAGTTTTCCCTTCGAAAGAACAATGAAGACTTCAAACTATTCTTTCTTCGCGCGTATTACGTAAGAGAAACTTCTTTCTCTTTCTCTTCCGCTCTGAATCAATGCGTGGCATTCGCGAAGACTTTTTAATGTAATCGTCCGGGATCGAGTCGCGCGAAGCCAAATTACTTTCGAGAAGCAATATACACGTCGCGCTTCCGCGATTTCTCGCGAGATATACCCCCCGTGTGCTCGTTAATCTCGGATGTATCCGGTGAAATTTGGCGAATCTCGGTGTATTCAATGCCGGTGTAGCGCCTGTTGTCGAGTTTCGTTGCGATTCATCATCATAAATCACGCTCGCCCCCAGACCAGACAAGATCGCAATTAATACCTCGCGTGGTAAACGCGTGTAGACATCTTTCTCGAAATACTTGAGACTACGCGCCATCAAATTTCATCCAAACGTCATGATCCAGCGAATATCAAGCGAATAAACGATATGAGCGTATTTCTTCGCTGCGCAGAAGCGACAATTGTGTCGCGCGGAATCTATACTTACATCGTTTCTCTATTCTGTAGAAAATCGTCGTGACAATTAAAAGCATTATATTGTGTCTTGCAAAATGACATTCGCGATAGTCGCTCGCGTTAATCTTCGAAGACGGTAAAATCGGTTAACCACCTCCGCTTTCAAAGGAAGCATCTTTCTTTCGCGGTAACTTGCATTTTTCGTTCCGTCTTTTCCATTAAGTCTTGTTCTCATTTTTCTCCCCTCTTTTTATTCGCTATTTTTTTCTTATTCTGTTCTTGGTCTTTCTGTATTTCTCCAGCATTTTTCTCTTTCTCGGCCCAGACTCTACTTAAGAAGACGAGCCTAAGTTTTGCGTCGAGAAAGCGGCGTGGGATTTTCGTGGGATTATTGATTCATGAACTCGACGAGCGAGTTTGTTCGTGGGAGACTACGATTGGCTTATACTTACGCTTTTCTTTTTTTTATTCCGCACATCAAATCAAGCCTCGAATTTCACGCGAATAAGCGCGTACCGAGATCTACATAATCCGCGCACGTGTAACGTCATATCAGCACGCACACAATTCCACTGTGATTACGCATGTTAATCGCTATTCGAGAGAGGCAAAACGCGAAAGATCAACGTCGTCGTAGAGATTCCGCCCGCACGCTCCAGTTTCTCTCTCTCTCAAGTTTTAGACAGTTTCTCCCGCAAAATAATATTCCCAGGTCACGCAGCGGCGATGAACGCGAAAGCGAAATGCTGATCGTAATCTACGAGAGGATCGTGAAACGCTAGATTTATGTACGACACGGTGAGACGCAGACTTTCGCAAGAATATGGAACACATTCGAGAGATGCACCGTGGAATCACTTACGCAACTATATTCGAGTAATAAGAGCAAATTTTTTTTTTTTTTTTTTACTGTTGACCGCGTCAATTTCTTGCGCGAGTTATTTTCTCTACGATTGATGAGTATCAAACGGTTCGCGCAAAATAAATGCGGAATGTGTAGATAAAAAATCTGTGGAAAAAGAGAGAGAAAGAGAAAAAGTGAAAAAGTAGCGCATTCTCAATTCACTGTATAACGTATTCTCTTTATACGGTTGCTATCTATTGTGCGGCCTTGGTTCTCGACACTGTCACTATTTTTCACGGCAAAATATACGCCGCGTATTTTTCTCACACATCTTAATATCCATAAATCGCGAGAACAGAAAAGTCACAATTTTCAAACGGAATATTTTATTTTCTTTTTTTTTTGCGTGACTCGTGATTAATGAATCAGCGGTTTTTAATTTATATGTAAACATCGGATGTTTAATATCTTTGCAATTTTCAGTGTAATTACACAGGGAAAAAAAACGAAAAAAATGTAATCCCTTTGAAAAAGAGATTACACATTTTTTTTGCTTGTTTTTTTTAGCCAGCGAGAAGTTAGCATTTCCAACTGTGCGCGATTCGCAGATTTTCACTTTTTAATATTTGTAGTGTAAAGCGCCGAATAAAAAAGAGCGACAAATGTATTTTGAAGCGAATGTTTTTGTGTTGCTCCAACTTTCTTTTTGCGCGGCCGGCGGGTGGTGGTTTGCCCAAGCGACAATGCGGACCGCGAAGTTAATTATTTTTCAATTTGTTTGTAGAGTTATTCTCCGCATTAAAAAGCGCGGATTAAAAAGAGCGAGCTCCGGTTAGGGCAAAATAAAATTCCGCGGTAATTTAATGTGCGTCCACGGCAGAAATGACATATTTTCTATATGAGCAGGAGTCGCGCACAAAGAACGCGAAAAGCTCTCGTGTAATTGCATCACGAAAATAATGGCTGAAAAAAGTGCGGCGTGTTCTCAATTTTTTGGCGGAGATGTGTCTATCGTTATATGATAAGACGCGCGGAATCCGCTGGCGCGGCGGCGCATCGCGTGCACGTAATTACCACCGTCAGAAAATTGACGTGCCGTTTGTAAAACGGCGGCGCTCGCTTGTTTGCGGTTCCCGAACGCGGCTTCTTCGCGGATATAAATTGGATTATTATCGCGATTTGCGCGGAGCTCCGCGTATTGGATAGGCAAATTGAATCAACGTGCAAATTGAACAAAATGAAAGGATCAATGTGATGATTGTGCCGAACACACCTTATATCGGATATTGTCGGATGCGGAGACGGAAATTACTAATTTGGTAGAGAGAAACAGGTTGCAAGACACTCGACACTCACCTGTAACATAAAAGAAATAATTAATTAGTAACTACGGTATACTTTTGTACAAAAAAGAAACATTAAAGTTTTTATTTTATTCACATTATATTCTGTAGTTTTAATTTTTATCTCAATTATTTCTTTGGAAAAATATTAAAGGATCACGAGAATCAAGAGCTGATTTTAGACAATCCAATCGTCTTTTTTCGACAAAAGATAATGAAATGTCATAACACGCATATACGGATCAGCGAAAGAGACGGTGACAAGGAAAAAGTGTGCGGTTCGAGAAGATGTATGTGTTTTGAGTTGGGCGAGGCAATTCGGCTTTTCCTTGACGCGGAGGGTTGATCGGCATTCTCGATTAATCGAGGCGCTTTCTATACGAACGAGCCTTCAGCGGCAACGCGCTACGTGAATCCACCCTTGATGCGTCTGCGATTGAGACGTCTCCACCCTTTTTAGATCCCTCGTTAAACTGCCTTAGCAGACACCCTTCTCGTGACAGCCACTCCTAAAATCGCTCGCAATTTTTAATTCCACTCACGCCTTTTCAGTAATCACGATAAATTTTGCTCCATACATGCGCAATTTTAACAGACAACGTCTGCTTATTTATTGATGTAATAAAAGAAAAACGATAAAATAATTGTACGAACAATCTTTCTCTTTAACTATGTAAATACCGAGAGAGTCGCTCATTTACAATGATTTTACCTGGCACCGTGTCGTCTTTGACAGATTCCCTCTTGATAGGATCTTCGTGCGCGAAACAAGGTGAAGCGGGGAGTGAACGGACACGGAACCTCAAAGACGCGAGGTTGACTGACGTATCCCGTTACAACGGCAAATGGGATTCGCGTCTCTCGTCCGAACTGTATTTAAAGCGACTGAAGAGAAGCAACTCTCTACGGATCAAACTAATTTCGCGTACTTTTGAAACTTTAATCGGATACAGGGTCGTCTGTTTAATTTAACCTTGCAAATTTCGTTGCACTTAATGCATCGAAATTTGCCAAACATTAGAGCAACATGCGAGCCGCGATGCCGGCGACAAACCGGATAACTTTCCGCGGAAAGAGAAATCGAACGAGGAAAGTTTCACCGCCATATCCGATCTCGTCTCCCTCGGGTGTCATTTAATCGATCACGTTGATAGGTGGAACGACCTTAGAGCGTGTAACAAACATGCTTTTCGCGCGAAGGGACGAGAGCAATCTATCCTGCGGCTATTTGATGGCACTGCAAACAAACGCAGTTCGAATAATCCATATACTTACTCATCTAAGATGAGTGGTGTATGAAAACAAACCGAGTTGTGTATACAAACAAGTTTGAGAATATGTTCGAGAATAGAAGTCATAATTCTTTTAGTTAAGCTTCGAGAAAAATTTATATAACTAATTTTTAATACTTGAATTATTTATAAAAACAAACTGGATATTGTTTGTGCACTTTGTTACGTCCACATAAAAGAGGAAAATATTCTTTTCCTCGAAATTCGAATAAACTTCTCTCCGCGTATTTAAGTGATTCCTCAATATTGTCTTTAGTCTAGCACGAACTTCATCTTCGAGATGCGAGATGTGCTCCAATAACGATGCTTCCGCTGCATTGGAGAGATAGGCACTGTGCTTTTCGCGACTCTGGCGTAACTTGGAAACTTGCAAAGGAGTATATCACCGAATTTAGTTTCTGCCGCGCGCCTGTCCCG
This sequence comes from Pseudomyrmex cubaensis, assembly GCA_014825685.1. NCBI lineage: Eukaryota > Metazoa > Arthropoda > Insecta > Hymenoptera > Formicidae > Pseudomyrmex > Pseudomyrmex cubaensis. The sequence goes on from QVOA01023724.1 coordinate 11,940, forward strand.
AAAGAATACCGCAGTAAAACGTTTGATCTCGGAAACTGAGCGATATTATTTCCGAAACATAAATTTTGACGGAGGCAGCGTGGGTGCTTATATCTCTCTCACATGCGCGCGCGCGCGCACACACAAACAATCTAGAAGAAACTTGAATTCTTCTAGAAGCAGCAGCTTTGACTGCCATCGCGATCTCACAATTACTTGCGTATATATATACGAAGTAAAGGAAGAAACGGGACGCCTTTGCGACTCAGCTTCTTGCGTATGGAGTATAAAGAGAGGAAACACCGCACCACTACTATCACCACCGCTAGTTTCCACTATACGCTACCATCGCCGCTGTAGAGCGGTTAAGCCTCGGAAAATTGAGTGCGCGTCTCGAACGCCGCTGCGGTGACTTCGAAACTCCCCCATCTTTTGCACCCGTGACCTTTCCGTCCTTCGGAGAAGACGCATTCTTCTTCTTCCACTTCCCTCCCCCACTTGATAGACGAAAAGTCTCACCGAAGTTTCGGTACGGCTATCCTCGGCGAAACTTTGTCGAACCTTCGGCCCGACGCCTGCAGGATTATGTGTTCCTTCGTTGCTTCGCGGACTTTCTTATCGTTCGTTTACGTTACACAACGAAACTCGAGATTCATCAAGACGCCGTATAAATCCGAAAAGATATTCGAACCAGTAAATACGAAGAACGATTTGTCGTCAGTGTGTCAAAACATTGACACAATATATAAAATTATAATAAAACATAAAGAAAAAGTCGTCGCGCGTATAACATTTTTGCATCTCCTCGATGAAGAATATTTCACGTTATGAAAAAAATTTTACCTCGTCTGGGGAAACGGCAGATTTACTCACTGCACTCGCGCATTCCCTCGAGCGAACTTTGTAAATTGCGCGAAGATTCTATTCGCAAAATGATCAGAAAGAATACCGGGAACTGTGTAGGGAAAGTGTGAGAAACAAGTAAAAAAACGATACCCGCTTGTTCGCAGCAATGTCGGAACAAACTCGCTGCTTCAATCACGGATAACAAGCGAGGAACAAAAGTATAAACTGTTGGTGAGACGCAACGATGTATAAACGAATAACAAACGAAAATGAGGAAGGAACAGATAAATATGCTCATTTGTAAGTCCTTGTTCTTACTTTTATTTGTTCGGGACGTTGCGTGCGAACCTTCATTTACCGACTAGAATGGCGAATGCGAGAGTGTTGAAAAAACACAAGCGGGACTGAGATAAAGACCAGTGGTCACAGCACCGCACAGCCAGATATGACGTTTATTTTAGACTGATGCATGCTAATGTATTCTCTGTAGGATGTCTCAGCTAATTATTCGCTAGCAGATTTCAGCTCGTAAATGATACGAGAATTTACATTGTGTGCGCATTCTATTTTTCTTAAAAAGAAATTACCTGACAAGAACACAGAAAAGGTTCAAGAAATCTACTGTTTTTGTTTCCACACTCACAGATAGATATTTGCTTCGGTGAAGGGAGCCAGCTTAACACAGGAAATCCACGGTTGAATACGCCGACAACGGCTTTTAATGCGACAACTTTCGTAAACTCGTTCGAAAATTGTAGGAAAGTGCATAACTGTATGTTTCAAGAGAAGGTTCTTTTCAAAACCTCCGCGCGGTTTTCACAACTTTAATAAAGAGGTCGGTACACAGAGCCGAATATTCTTTTCGCGAGGTGAACGTGTATTTTTCTCTTTTTTTCTGCGCCCACCGGAACACGTCGCGCAGCCGTTTTAATGAATACTTGAAGTGGTTCCGCGAAATTAGTTTCTGTCGGTAGATCCGTTTGCCAGTGACTGAGAAATCATACGGTCGACGGTTGTACCGCGGCAGCGCAACGTACCTAACATTGCAAGAAGATCCCCTAAGAGAGATCGGATGTATTTTGCGAACGGGAAATACCTACACCGTCGCGAGTCGACGCGTATAAATATTCAAGCTTGTACGAATACGTGATCGCAAATATCGCGCGACGAAGCAATTTTCGCGATGGCGCACTGTACGTCGGAGCAAATTCCCAACGAAGGCATATCGTGCCTGTCGCACGCCAATAATAATATAAAGCAGTTTTGCGCCCACTTTCAAGCGACAATATATTTCATACACATATAATGTTTTGTATAAATTAAAATAATTTGTATAAAAATATGTGAAAGTCTAAATATTTGAAGTATAGATATAATGAAGTCGAGATATCGTTCTTTTATTTGAAATAAAATTGAGTGATGATACGAAAGATAGTTAACGATATTTTCGACGACACTCAAAATCTGAAGGGTTACGCTTTGACGACGAGCATAGTCTGTCAGTTGTAATTTAACTTTGATTTTAATAAGATAACTAGAAGTAACTGCGAGCGTAATCAGAGCTTGAAATAGGGAGAGAGAGAGAGAGAGAGCCTGAAGGGACGCATGTAAAGAGGCACAAAGCCAGTCTACTTAGATAATATATCCGTCCCGATGTTCTACGGGGGATGAATATATGTACTCCTTTGACGACAGGCGAAGCTTTGAGGTGTCAAGCGGAAGTTGTTTTACTGCAGTCCAGAGTGAGCGAAACTTCTGGTGCTCATCATCAACCGTCTGCCCGACATCCGCGTTGTGAATTCGACTGAGACAATCGGCGCGTGATTCAGCTCTTCCTCTCTCTCTCTCTCTCTCTCTCTCTCTCTCTCTCTCTCTCTCTCTCTCCCCCTCTCCTGGTTCTCTTAAGTCTATTCGCCAGGGAAATTGCTCTGATTGCGCACACTTGAAACCCCAATAATATCGCGATATAAGACTTTCTCGTGATTTTTTTGATAACTTACGGATTCATTCGTGTTTAAACTGAAAATTACATTGCGCAACGATAGCCAATTTCTGTACTCGACAGTAGACATGTACATTTTTTAATTTGTCTGAAAATAAATACTGCAATTAGAGAGGAATCCCAAAAGCGCGATGTCAAAATAAGAAACAAGTATTTTGAACACACGCGGTATTACGACAGAACGCATCCCGCAGAGCAACGATTCGTCACGCACAAAGGATATCGCAAAAACTTTCCAATTCCCGTGAACGAGAGAAAAACGAGTTGCTCGTACACTGGTTGGCAATTAACGCGTTGTGCCGGATGAAACGTAATCGATCGGAACGTAACGAAAGTGTACCGCCGCATTCTCACGTTATTATCGCCCCGGTATGTCGTAAAAGAAGAAGTGCACGATGATCGCGCCGAGAGCAATTTTTTGATGGAAAGTCGCGCACCATTAAGAATATGCATGTACGATCACCCACTTTCAGGCATGTTTGCGGACGCCACGCGGTAAAAGAGAAATCGATACACACCGTAGAAAGGTGTGCCAGCGGTGTATGAGTCGCGTCAAGCAAACTTTAAAGAGCGAAGGGCGGTTCTACGCGAAATGGTCAATGTGTAAAGTTCCTCTTTATACCTATCGAAAGTTAGATTACTTTCGTGTAACTTACGAGCAATGCGGATCGCGGTTACCCTCATCTCTCTGGTCTCGATATCAAGCTCGCGACAGTACTTAAGGGTCGTAGAGACGAAGCGCGCGCACGGCAGAGAAAACGAAGTCCTGCGATCGGACGCAGGTGTGGATTATATCGCGCGTAACAGGCGCGGACAATGGACGAGATAATGCATGTAATTTAGAGTACAGAGCAGTCGCGCAGTGTTTAATAAGACACACACACAACCTTTTGCCTTCGAGAACAAAATCGAAAGCGACTTTCATTCGAAATTTAAATACGCGTATGTTCCGCGTTAACATATTTCTGCTGTCATAAAAATATTATTAACTTTTTTGTGCTGTGAAGTATAATGCAGAGCGCGCGTGACAGACGGCAGATGTTCAGCCGTGACCGATGCTACAGACGGCGAAATTTTTCGCCGGCGCGTAATTTTGTAGAAAGTATAAAAGTCGTCAAAATAAATTGCATTGCATTAATATAAAAATATATGAATACGATAATAAATACCAAACGTCTGAAAGCGCCAGATGACAAGACTTAGTTGAACATCAATAGGCGTCAATAGCAATGCAAGGATGTTTTTTATGTTTTCTCTACAAAAAAAGGAAAATAAAATAAATTATGTGTAAAAGTCAAACTTCAAATTATCACTACGCAAATATAAACTTAATTCAGCGAAATGTTGCTCTCGCCAAAGTTGCGAACCGCGGCGCTCGACCACCAAGGGATTTTGAACACGGCAATTTCAAAGCAATTACAGAAATTGAAGTAAACTTTTCCCATCAGCCGCTTAGATATCACATTCAGAGACTTGAGCGACTAATTGACGCCAATATCTGCAACTCGCGTCCTCTATTGTTTATCATTATGTCTTCTATAAAAAGCGCGTAATTTTGTCGACGTTATATCATGAATATTTCGAGAAAAAGATTTCTAAATAAAAAATTATCAAGTTCTCTCTCTCTCTCTCTTTCTCTTGCTGTCAAGAAAATAATTTCCTGGCATTTACCAGACAACAGAGCTTAAGAATAAACTCATCCGTGATCCTGAGAAGAATAAAAGGTAGCGGATATCGTTCGCCGCAGGATAAGCATCTGAAAATGGGAAGAGGACGAGGAGAACCGATTAAGCGGAAATTCTGTTTCTTGCTCCGTTGCGAACGGACGGACCAATTAGAATCACGCGATATCAGTCGCAGTCGACTTAAACGGTTATGTGTGTAACGGTTCGCATGTACTTCGGACATTGAGTCCTAGATATTCATTTAAATAAAGAAGATCTATATATGAAATGTCTAACTTATTCTTGGATTTGTTCAAGAAATTTAAAGCACGGGAGAAATAAATAAATAAATATCGATGTTTTTTACTCACACAAACATTCAGTACATGTAATAAACTAAATTTATATGTTATGTTTTTTCAATTTAAGTTGAAATGAAATGCAGTTTTGTTGCGCTATAGAATTACTGCAATTTCTCCAAATAATTGCTACCGAATGATACGCTGGCTATTAGTTTTTTTTTTTTCCGCGAGAATGAAATTTGCCTTCGCGCATAAGCGCGGCATTTGATAATAGCGTTTATCGTAATTGCTCGTGTCATTTATGGCGCACGTATGTAATTCGTGTTCGGATCGCCGCTGGCAATTCCCCGTTATGTAGTGAAGTAATGTTGTGAGAGGTAAAATTGAACAGAAGAGTTCACATTGAAAACATACAGATTGTGTATGTGTATGTGTGTGAACTGGATATTTCAGTATACAGTAAGTAAATTATAAATATTCCGTTTTCCGCTGTGAGTGCTAGTTTATCTTCTTCAACCCAGTGAATTTCGTTTCTCTCGGACGTTTCTCGCGATCGTTTCTATCGAAGAAGACAGGTTCTTCCAACCGTGAAGGAATAGAGCAACGTCGCATGAACTTCTCATCGATAAACCCCCGACGTTGGTCGGATCGGACAAATACTGTGAAGTGCAACGGCGAGCGCGGACATCGGACGTTCCGTTCGGTGAGTCCCGAGGACGGTCGCCGTTTTTGCGGAGAAGCCGGGAATATAGCGGGACGATGTAAGTGCCTTATGTGCCGCGGGGACAATCCCCCGGTTTTAACGGCACTGACCGGAAGATTGCCGGGACCCCCGTAATTGGACGAGCGGCGCGACCGCCATTTCCGGTCCAATAACTATCACAGTTATGATGAGACGGCTGGCTGGAAGCTCTCGAGACACAGAGATAAGAAGGAAATCTAGCAAGATATATATACCCTTGTTATCCATCCCGTCCTCTTACCTCTGTCATTATAATGCGCGCGAATGCGGCTGACGCACATTTCCGCAAATGCGTCGGATGTTATTCTCGCGAAAGGTGCATATTGTCGTAACAAGCGTTTTCGAGCGCAAAACGCGCGTGTTCGCTTCGGCACGGTACTATTTCGAGAATTATTAAGGTAATCCGCCGTCCGTAATTGGACCAGTTTCTTGCTTAGTAAATTCAAAACTTGGAGAATATAAGCGCTCACCAAGAATACGGTCGGATTAGACGAATTTGCCGCGCGGTCGAGATCATGACGACTCGCATTTGCACTTGTGTATTTTCAATCAGACATGTTGGCAGCTGTCCTTGTCACAGCGTGAGGAGAGAGATACGAGGAAAACCCGGTTCCGGTTCGAGAAAGCGGCGCGTTGAATCTCGTTATCCCGCCGTGATTTTCCCGAAAACTCACCCAGAGATTCGCGGCACGAACGATTACGGCGGAACCAATCAGGTTCCTCTCGGTGGCGTCTCGAATATACGACGCGGGCAATAACGACCAGCGTTTCATTCTTGAAATGAACTGATTTATCATGTTTTGTGCACACGTGCATATTGCGCGTCGAATTTTCCGGAAAAACAAAAAATAAATAAACGTCAGCTTTCCCCCCTCTATAGATTCTAAATATGAATTCTCTATTTTGCCATAGGAGAATTTCAAATATTTTAATTGTCTATATTTTTGCATAAGCTGTAAATTTTTCGTGTTGGAGATTTATTTTATGACTTCATCTATTAGATTAATTGGGGCACAGCGGAGACGCGGATTATTTCAACGAAGCAGTTTCTCGAAGCCCTGAAGATCCCAGTGATGCAATCCTGTACTGTTTCCCCGCGTGACGTGCCGGAAAATTGCCTCTCTACACAATGGAATTTTTATACCAACGATAATTGCGCGCGGCGTTTTTTGAACGTGCAATTCCGCTATTAATTCGTTTCATCGCTATGCAAGAGAGTTTTTTTTCGTTATTTTTATAACACTCATCTACATTCCGCACACATCGACGTACAAAAATCGTGTAATAAAGCTGAATAAAAAGCACGCATATACCGTTTCACAGGATTTACAATATCTAATATGTTATTGCTTGTGCACCGGACAATAATAATTTACTATTTTTGGTTGATAATAAATTCTCCATTGTTAGCGGAGAGAAATTTATTTTTAAAGCAAATAAATTCACATCTCGAGAAAAAATTTTGTTTGATTTTTCAATTGCATAAATAACGTATACATTAAAAAAAAAAAGCCAAAATAAATATTGACATGCCATCGTGCTCTCTTTCCCTCTCTGCAAAGTTATTGTGTGTCGTAACAACGAAACAAATTATCAAGCTGTTTTCAACACTAAATGATTCGACAGAGAATCGAAGGCAATAGACTCGATTGCACGAGATATTCTCGCAACAGCTAAAACGAGAGATAATGATGAAACTTCGACCATCAAATTTGGCTAACTCTCGAAGGAATTTGCCGGATAATGTTCAGAACATCGTGACAGATTACTGTACCGATTTACCTCTAAACAGAGATAAATTGTTTATCTATTAGTTTCTCAGAAAATGTCTGCTGCGGTTGAAACAATTATTAGCGAACTTGATAAGTTGATAAATTAACAAAGTTGATGAATTTAGTGTGTGTTTAAATGCTTCAAAAAAAAAAAAAAAAAAGTTTTAGATATAAATATGTTTGTTAAATTTTAATTTCCCTAAAACTTCAATGAAAACTTTTCACGAATTATTTTTCTCTTTTTATAACCTAAGACTTTCTTTTTCCTTACGGATCAAACAAGAAAATCAATTTGGGAAAGGCATATAAACGGACATTGTCGGTTTAAGAACGTTTAAACTACTCGACTTTAATGTCCCAAAATAGATGCGACAGTAAATTCTTTATCGGTCGCAGATTTAAAAGAGAGCGCTTCTCTCACATCGATAAAACACTGAAAAAGATTCCTTTTCCCGGCCATCGACGAAAGATCCTTGCGGAAGTTCCGTGTACCATCGACCAGATTCCAGACACTCAAACTTCACTCTCGTGTCGAGGATCTATTATTGGATTCTCATTCTGTCTGTCCCGAACGCCTTGGTCCTGCAGAAACTTCGAAGCTACTCGAAGCGGTGATTGTAAATCGGATTCTCCTTGTGAGACACTGCGCGTCCCCGAAGAAACGCTTTGACTTTGACAGAATTCGCAGCCCGGCGTGGCATCGCCAACGATCACCGGACTATATATCACACTGAATTTGCCACACTGTCGTTTCTCGCACGGTTAGACGAAGACAGCTGATCTATAGAACCGTGAATCTTCGCTCAGCAAGATTTCCTCGATCAATCGCCCTCTTCCCCTTCCTCTTCTCTTACCCCTTTTCCCGCTTATTTAATTTTCCATGCATACATTTGATTATATCTCTTTATAATTTTAGTATGAAAAATAATTTATATAGAAAATATAAATTCGACAGTACAGTTCGCAGGATTAAAATAGCATTAGCCGCGCGTAAATTTTCGACTCATCCCCGACTTTCCCCTATCAATCTACCAGGACTAGCGATTAACGCGCGCGCTCTCGATAAGTACATTTTAAAATCGTTAGAAGATAAAATTCTCACAGTCTATTAAGGCGTTGCCGATAAGAGACAACCGTCAAACGATGATAGAACGTCATTTCTTGACATCTTTTTTTTCCCGAAGTTACTCGTCGTCGTTGCCACTCGTAAAGAGGTACCTTGCCGAGAAATTCTTTACGTCCTCGTTCTTTGACGAGACCGGAACACGTCGTTATCGTTGAGTCAAACCCCGTTTTCGTGCAATAGCGTTGCGATAAGTGCTAACTGCGATCTACGAAACGAGAACGTGGTAGCGCCTTAGTAGGATCATTTTCGCGCTGGCGCCAGAGTTTATCGGTGATGCTGATTGCGGACAGAAGAGGCGAAAAAGGACGTATCGATGCATACCGGAAACTTCGTTCCGATACTTTTCAAGCTCGTCGAGCAAAATACTTCGAGAACGAAAATATTTAGCATTGACGAACCGAATGATCTTTTTTTTATGTCATTTGTAAAAGTCTTATTACATGTCGTTATATACTTCACAATGAAAAAATTTTGATTTGCCAAAAGAAGGTCCGTCTTTATCAAAATATAGTTTTTCTTTTGACGAATGTTCGATATTTAACGAATATTTTTTTTCACTACTCTAAAACTGGTACATTTTTGTTAAAATTTTAAGTGAGAGCTTTGGTCTTTATTAAACTGACATTTCGAATGTGCGTGTTGACATTTGCGCACTAGAGCTCGCACATATATTGTTGTATCATGATTCGTTAAATTTATATTACGTTATGAAAGTTAAACAGTTCGCAGAAAATTGCTTTCGCATCAAGGATCGAATTCAATTAAAATACCTTCAAAAATGTCACTAGCGTGATTGCTATCACCGTAAAAAAGTGATGAGGCAGCGATCAAAACGACCTATTGTACCTTTTCAATGCGAAAAATCACATCGTTTCACTTCTTGCTCTTTCGAAGCAAATGGTTCAAGTTCAACGTTTGAGAGAACTTTTACGCGTTGGCAAAGCCAGTGCGATTATCGGTGGCAACCGCAAAGTGACATTACCTGGAAGAACTTCGCGCTTTCCTGAATGCAACGATGATCGGACCAACCCGTATAGCCATCCGTTCGACGGCGTCGAAGATCGATGAAACGCCGACCGGACACGAAACTCCGGCTTTAGTTACAGAAAGTTTCGCACTATTAGTATGTCTATATGTAATATAAAACCCCGTCATGCATCAGTTATTCGACTAACTATCGACAACTATCAGTCACGTGAGCTTTCAATATATCTTCTTGCGGTTCTTGAATCCTGCGCGAATTTCCATTTTTTACTAAATTATTTAAATATATAAAAACATATGAAACTCGTACACAAAAGTGTCGTACTTTTTCCGGCGCTTAATGTTCTGCAATCCTCTCATCTCATATATACTATTGTCCGTGACATTCGACAAGAAGCCACTCTCCGGACACTTGTGATATCTCAACAATGCTGCAGTTTTGATATTTCACTCGGCGAGTGGACGCAAGCGGCGAGAGAGGCGCGAAAGCCATGCGGATTCGTGTTGTTTGCCGCTTGTGAAATTATTAATGCCAATTCGTCGGCTCACTCGACGGGCACTCACAGGCGGACCACGAATTTTTCAAGCGCAAGTGCCGTTCGCTATACGAGTTTCTATCTTCCAGCCAGTGTAAAATATTCGCGATCGTTTGTAGGGAAATCTTCAGCGGACGTCGTTCGTTTTCCGCCGAAACGCGGACGTAAAAATTCAAAGCTTCGGGACTACTTGAGGGAATCCCCGTTCGTTTTCAGCAAAAGAAACTCGCGCGCATTCGCAGAAATTTTATTACCCATCGGAATTGTCGCGATCGCGAAAACACCATCTGTAAACTCCGAACGAATCGACCGTGGCATCGCGCGGCTCTTTGTGTATTCCAATCGCTTTATCGTTCCGAAATCTTATCTGGAATATGTTTACATCGGAGTCACGATCAGGGAAAGACATCGTTTGACGCGCTGAAAGTTTAGACGTTTCGGGGTCGACGGACCGATGTCGGAGTCACGTTTCTGACGACAAGTCGTGTTTCCACCGTACCGTTTCTCGAACGAAATTTTCGCAGATCGATCCGAGAGAGAGAGAGAGAAAGAGAGAGAAAAGCGACGAGAAATGCTATAATAAACCATGACCAAGTTCCGATAATGGTCGCTAAAACACAAACTACGCATAACCGTCTCGTGCGAAGCGTATCGTCGAATGTGCAATTCGACACGTACGAAGCACGTATGCAACATGTCAATGACGGTTCTAAGCAGCCCAGAGAATCGAGAGCACGACTACATCACCTTAGAACTTATTAATTCGAAAAATTAAGATTCTTCATTCTATAGAGAAATTTTTTGAAATATTTTTCCACGAGTAAATTTCAAAAGCAAATTGTTGTTTTTCTAATTAAAAGACTTCTTCCGTGCGAATACACAAATAAAATCGAATGAGTGCCAGATGCGCACCATCGAGACTATCTTGTGTCCGATTAGGACTACAAGTGACATACCTTGCCGTTCTATTTTGTGCGCATTTGGATTCCTATAAAATCTAATATTGTTTAGTTTAAGTTTTGCATAACTATCTATGTATAATTTCGGTTGGTGCTACAATAAAATGTTTCGCGTTCTTCGCGAAACAACGTGCAAAGCAATGCGCAATTTTACGGACTGTCTACATAAACGCAATAATTTATCGTTCAGAGGGAACAATGTTTGCTGTGCGTGCTGTGTTTGTGCTATTTTTGCAAAATAAAATTTACGCACTCCGCATATTCAAAATAAATCGCGCATTTCGGTACATTAAAAAAACTCAATTTATAAAAACACAGACAGTTTTCGTTCTAATAATTGCGTGAGACGATAATAAAGCAAATTGGATTAAAAACATCTAAATCTACATTTTGATCGGATTAGTACACGCAGTGCCTGTATATGTACCGACACGCACGCATGCATTTCGTAACACGTTAGTTGTTATCGCGCGAAATCCAGTTCCCGCAGATTCTCTCTCGTGTCACTGCTGTGTTCTTGGAAAGTTTCGGCTAATCGCGGTCGCGAAATATTATTATTATTCCGAATTTCTACGCCAGATGTGTGTAGTTTTACGCGACATGTTGCGCAAACTCTGATATTGAATTCATGGGGAATTCCCGATTTCTTTTCAAAGGCGCGCAACGTCCCGCGACAGCGGCGCGCGGCGACACGAAGATGACACGACGGACTTAGAGAAGGAAACACGCGAAACTGGATGCCGAGTCGGCGAGAGTTGATCGAAATATATGACACATACAGGTTCGCTGCCGCACGTGAGATCATCTTCCAAAGACTCGCGCGTGCATACGTATGAAGCGCAAACTCGGTGAAATACTGATTTAATCCGACTTTTCTATGAATAACAAATGAAACAACTCACAATTGCGTATGTATCTATACATTTATTGAATCAACATTTACCGTCTTCGCGCGGTTATCACTTCCTGAACAAACAATAGAAGAATCGAAGACTTGTGAGATTCTCTTTTATACAAAATCGAAATATTTTGTATAACCGACTTATTTTGAAATTTACGTCAAAGCAAAATGTAGACTTGCTTTATCAGGTTTAACCGAGGATCAAATAAAGTGAGATTGAACACTTGACTCTGAAACAACTTATCGCGAACATAAATTATGCGAGATAAAAAAATCTCGTATATACAAGTTATCCAATTTGCGTAACTAACATTACGCGTTTTACGACGTTGTGTATGCATGTGCGCTAGTTACTTTGTACACTTCCGAGATACCTACTTCTCTGCACATACAACATAGCGATCGCATCAAGGAATCTTAACGCATAAGACGTGTTCGCGAACGAATGCGAATGAGAGAAAGTCAGAACGAGGATGTCGCACACCGAGGACTCGTAATAAATTATTTAACAATTTCAGATCTCGTGCACACTTCAGCAATTCGCGTTCAATTATTCACCGGCTCGCCATGCGAAAAACGACGCGACTTGGCTTCTTTAAAGTAACGTCCGATCTTTTTGCCAATCGTTCGCGCAGAACGTTTGTTACCTCGTGTTTTATTTACTAATGTAAACAAGGATTTGATTTATCAGTATTTTCTTTTTGAACATAAATGCTTTATAACTTTGAAAAACTAAAATATTTTGCTGATCGCTATGTTACGACCTGGAACTATTTAGCTTTGTATCAATAGGTTTTCTAGTTACTGAATAGTACTGTCAAGTAAAACTAAAATAGGAAAACTGGCCAGTTTTTGACCAGTAATTAGGTTTTCCCGAACATATTTCTACTAGAACTGTTAATCAACATAAAAAACGTTACGTTGTTTAAAACTCAATTGTTTACAGCGTCGAATAATAAAATAAAAAGACGAATTTGAATAAAAGATCGCCACACACCGCGTCTAGTAAACGTGGTTCGCGGTTCGATGAATTTATCGCTAATTAATTTCGACTCGATCGAGCCCGTACGTTCGAAAATTTCCATAGAATCTATGTCGACTGCACGCTGTAACCGCGCTATCCGGAAAATGAATTACTCTCAACGTCGATGCGTCATATTGTCGTTTATTCGATGCCGCGGACGTGGCAAAAATAAAGCGAGGTACGGACAAGAGGACGATAGACGATAACTAACACTACTCTCTGTCGGCAACTCTCGCAAAACCGATTATTAATATTTTATTTCCGATACATGTGTCTCTCGTCACTTTTGCGAGCACATTCGAAAACGTATCGACCGTGTCGCACATATATATATATATATGCACATGCGGATATGTATAAAGTATTAAACTGAAATAAACAATGCTTGATGCAACAGAAATAAATATAGTATACTTTCATGTTTTCTGTAAAAGATAATTTACTCGCAAATTAAATTAAAAACGTATTTAATTTTATCTATTGCGTTTTGAACTTGGAAACGAATATGTTGGATAAATTATCATCATTTCTATGTCTATATTAATCATTAATGAATGCTCAATTATATAAAATGAAATTGGAATCAACTCGCATTAACGATTAACTACATTTGCAGAAATGCAATTTACCGCATCCAAAACTTGACTCATAACTGAAACGTAATATATCGCACGCACGTGTGTATATTATGCACATGACATCATTCATTAGTAAAACAACTACAATGACACTTAACGAATTTTTTAATTGAAATGAGAAAGATTGAATACAAATGTCGGGTTTTATTTTCTCATTATTAGAGCTCGATAGAAAGTTGATAATAAAAACACGATTGCGAGTCTACCGGAAAGCTCGTTAACCTTTCCAACAAAAACGAGATGCCAAGATGACGAGAAATGCTCTTTACGAACAGTGACTGGCACGTGCGTGATCAAAGAAACTACTTTTCAATAGCACGCTCGCGTATTACGCTTTTTTTTATGGCTAGTTGTAAATTAACGCCTTCGAGCGTCTTCTTCTCGACACTGCGCGTTCGCCAATTAATACGTCGCCGGACTATGTAAATCATGATTTACACTCCCTTTCTATTTCGTAAATAATAAAATATGTAGTTTCTTTTTACCGCTTTGATCGTGCGCGTTTTTTGGAACGCGCGTTGAATCAATTGCACGCGTGTCTCTCGAGAAATCGATGCGGCGCTACCCTATCTTCTCATCTCTCCACCCGCCGAAATCAAAGCTGCATATTTTTCCGCTTTTGTTCCGCGCGGTGAAAAAAACCGACACAGTTTTCGGAGCGAAAAAGCTGGAGCAGCTTTATTGAATTACAGATTTCGAAGACTGCGAGGGCGCGGTTTACTGCGAGCACTTCTCGCCGTTCTTTTTCTCTCCATCACACACAACCAAGTAGAGTTTTTTCTTTTATTCGCGCGGCTTCTTCGTCCGAGATCGAAATGTCCCCTCACTTACGTCGACAATAAAACACATACTGACGATCGTCGTTACTCGGCACTGCCCCCGTTGCTGCCGACAGCGATAATAAATTTTCTCGATGCACAACCGGAGTGAAGCTGTCGCACTACGTAAAGTGCGTTATCGATATATAGAATAAACAGAAAAGATGTCGCGGATCAGAACGAAACAACTAATGTTTTAAAATATCGAATTTGCAATATATAATTTTGACGACGTTTTGGGTATCGTGTTCATCCTTTACGACGCTTCAGAAACTTGCAGAGTTCGCTCTCGCTATTCCTCTAGCGCAGTTTATAATAAATTCAACGGCACTTGCGTAATATTTAATCCACAAATGACTCTTGCAAAAATACTTGAGACACTTCCGGTAGATAGAGAGTGCACTTCCATCGTGCACTCTCTTCTTTTTGAGAAGTTTTTCGTTAAGTTCTCGCGAAAGAAAATAGACTTTCGTGTGCGTCGAGACCTTTCGCGATATTTTGAGTTTTCTCTCAAGTTTCGCGAGCGCGCAAAGGAGAAAGAGAGAGCGTATAAGATGAGTTTAAAGATTTCCGCGGGAATCCAGGAAAGGAAATAGAAACCGCTCGTTAGAATGACCCATTCAAAGAGCTTTAAACATCATTATCGGATCTTCCTTCGATACGGTCTCGGTAAGAAGAAACGAACGACAGCGGAAAGACGATGAAGAACCGAGAGAACTTTTCGTGTCAAGCTCCTTTTACGAGGGAAAACTTTTCGTCGGACTCGCGGTCGGACGATTGGAAGTCATTCATTCTGGTTTGTTCTCACGTTCGTGCGAGGTCTAACAAATTTTAACTCTTATAACAATAATAGTCTTATCGGTTCAAGTGGAACCGGTTGAATCCAATTTACATAGTGATGTACAACTTCAACGCGCCCTCGGTAATCCTTAACGTTTTATCGATTGTCTGCGTATTTCAAGAAGCTCATCTCGTTAAAAAAAAATTATTACAATTATTCTTTTTCTTATTTTCTTATTATTTTTTTTTCTTGTTTTTTCCTTGCGTGTGCCTCTGACAGCTTTTGACCTAATAATCGCATCGTGATCTATCAATATATCAAATTGTTTAAGAAATTAATTATATTCAAATTACGTTTTCAATTAATCATTATTGCAATATAAACTACAGTAAAGTGTCTCTAACTTTTCGATATTGCGTATCTAATATGTTATGCAATATAATTCTTACGTGAAACTTTTCGTACTTCACATGAGTATTAAATTGACTCTGGCGTATCTTATGCATAAAGATGATAACCTCCGACGCGCCGCTATCTTTCTAAGTATGCAAAATAATTCGGAGAGAGAGAGAGAGAGAGAGAGAGAGGAGAGGGAGAAAGAGAGAGGAAGAGAGAGAAATTTAACTTTTCCTTCATCTCGAGGAATTATAGACGGGTGGAATTTTAGAGAAATCAAATCATCAGAGAAAGAAGTGAAAGTATTTTACAATATTTTAAGAAATATAGAATTCCTACTATAGATTAAGATTAAACGCGTAAAGTGTCATTTTTGTGAAATCAAGATCCGGGATACAATTATTTTAAATAACAACATTTTTTAAACAGAAATAACTTCTATGCGTTAACATCGTTTTTTTCTAAATATATTCGTATAATAAAACAATATAACGGAAAATGAAATTTCTAGCATATTAGACTAATGCATGTACATATTTATTTCCGCGTTAACGTCAATATGCATACAACGCAATGAATCCGCGCGCTGTAACACACGTTCGATGATGCGCGTCGCGAAAATACTGTCGAAACAAACGACGACGATGGCGCGCCAAAGTGCAAACAGGCGCGAATGTTTGCAATTAGCAAACATCACCCATCAGGGCGGAAAGTTCGTTGACGATTCGCGTAACATCCGGTGATTGTTGCCGGAAGTCGAAACTCGCTTCTGTAAAGCCTTTCGGGAAATGGAGACCTGGCCCCGACAGTCTCTAGCTCGTTTCTAGCCGCAGCCACTGTTGTACTTCCGAAACAGTTGCGGATCTTCCGCACAGTCGCGATAACCCAGCGAGGCACGGGATGCTAACTCGCAAGCAGAAACTGGCGCGACTAGAGGCTACGTGATCTCCTATCGAAATCCAGACATGAAACTAAATCTCGACAATTAAACTAAGCGACGTCAAGTTTCATCTGTACATATACCATGTTGTGTGCGACGATTGGCTTCCAAAGAAATGCGAATATCGCAAAGATTACGAAATACCAGGGCAGATATTGATAAATATCCAAACCGACGCATAGACAACAAACTATTTCTAATAACGTTGTTCTATTAGGAGATGAAACTTGTCAACGACAACGTGATGCTACTGTCGCTATCCATGCGTCGTTTCGGATACTTATCAATCGCCCCACGTAATGCAAAATCGATACTTCAGACGTAGAAAACATTCTCAAAAATATATTCGTAAATATACATATATTCTCACGTTGTCAAATTTAACTCGGGTAGAAGAAGTAATTTAGACGCGATACACATACTTCTTGATGAAGAAATTCATATATAATGATGCGAAAACAGCAACGGATAGCGTGCCAAAGCGACGTGGCACTTTGGCAGGCAAGGGCTTCTGTAATAATTAAAGTGCGTTGCACGCGCTGCCAAAGCGACCCTCAGTAATTACGATAAACTCGAGGGTCATTTTGCCTACGAGAGCTCGCAGCGCTTCGTTAACGTTATGATCAAAAGCATTGCGTTGCTCAATTAATAATTCACAACGCGCTCAGGTAGCGTGTAATATATATAATAATAATACGCCCCTGTCCCGCGTTGCGTTAAGCAAAATATCAGCTCTCGATGTTGAATGAAAAACGAGTCACGATCATTAGTAACTGAATAGCGCTGATTAATTTTACACGTATGTACATATCATTATCATTCCGAAATTTATATTTTGTTACGTCGTCAAAGCGGCTCTTATTAAATGACGATATGCGCTTATACCAGTCATTTTGCGAAGGAGCGCCTATTGACGTTTCAACTAGATTCTCAACTGTATTTTGCGTGCTTGTTCACGTTGCATTTGTAATACAGAGCATGCGAGTTCGCTAAACATTTCGCATGAATTTCTAACGTTAATTAACACATATACATTGCTGCAACGTGCTTTTAGAACACACACGCGCTCGTGTTACGCAACTGCGTACGGGTCAAATTTGACATATTTGAGCAAACGCAAATGTTCTTCTGATTCTCCTCCCTCCTCAAAATAAAAACATCAGACTTCTGAAAGATATATTGCAAAGTTTTAATTAGCGCAACATTGCGATCGCGGTAAATATTTTGCAGCGACTCATATATATAATGAAGCAAACGGTAAATTGTCAGAGA
The DNA here is from genome assembly GCA_014825685.1 of Pseudomyrmex cubaensis. NCBI lineage: Eukaryota > Metazoa > Arthropoda > Insecta > Hymenoptera > Formicidae > Pseudomyrmex > Pseudomyrmex cubaensis. The sequence goes on from QVOA01023724.1 coordinate 29,622, forward strand.
ACGAGACAAATGGAGTAATCAACTTTTTTAATTTTCAATTCGACGCAACGGCAGGGCGAAACATTTCAAAGGCCGACTTGTAAGCGAAACGAGTCCGGCATACAAAGCAGAGATCGAAATTCGAAATTCGTCATGCGCTACGCCGCCGTCTGGACGCAGTTTCGCCGCCGAGCAAACGAATTTGCGTCTCTCCGAGCAATAAAAAACTTAATTCGAACGACACGGTCTGACTAATCGTGACAGTACACCCTGCAAAAATGAGTTACTTCGATGAAAACGAGCTGCGCTGTGTCAGCTGCGATTTATCTTTTGTAATTCCGCGATCGAAAATGTCAAGTACCTATTATACATATACAATCGTGCTTACAACATGCATCTTTTACTTCGTTACGTCGATTTTATCGAAACTTTGCTCATACGTTCACGTTTTACGAGAAACGATATTGCGCTTCCAATGCTCGCGATAAAAACAAAAGCAAATATTTCTTTGTCGAGATTCAAAAGCTTAATGCGGATAATGCGCTATTTTTCGGATTCAGTCAATTATTCGGAGAACTCAAGAGAACTTTCAATAGAGAAAGGTTCATGGTACTTTGCGAAATCTCTGCGCGCGCATAGGATTCTATTAATTGCATTCCAGCTCTGACGCTAGAAGTACACGTCAAGTGTAGAAGACTGAAATCTTGCTGAGTAACTTCGACTGCAAACTGACATCGGAACTTGTCCTGGTCTAGTAACCGGAAACTTGTATGTAACACGTGTTCTTACCTACCAGGTACTTAGTTAACGGTTGCATTGCAGATGTCGAGTGCCTTTTGAATGTATCTCTCTGCTTATTAACCGTTAGTTATAATTCCAGCGTGCGATTCATGACGATCTCGTGCACAGCTGAGACTCTGGTCAAGAAACACGCAGTGTGTCGCGAGGAAAAACACACCGTCGCTTTTTTGTAAATAATTTCGCTTATAACATGTATATTTTACCGTCTCGTCTTTTCCTCGCAATAAGTTTCAATTTTCTAGATTTCTCTTTGCGAGAGAATCGTTTGTTGACAATAACAAAAAACTAAACGCTATTACACAGGCAAGTCTAAACAATCATACTGTAATAATCGTTACTGAAAATCGATATTATATTGCGAAACGAAGAAAGAAAAGTAATAAAGACGATGAAAACTGCGTATATATTATCAGTTTTTGTGGTGGATAAGTAAACAGCAACCAATTTAATTAACTACTAACAGCCAGTTGCCACCTCCGCGAGATTTTATCCTGACATTTTTCTCTCGAATCGAAAAGGTTAAATGGCATCGTCGGAAGTACACGTCAGTTACAAGAACCGCGGAAATATCGAAGTTATTTTCAGCTTCCAGTACTACACTCTGTGCCGGGAAACTTCTCTCACGCTGGTAACCGAGAAGTATATAGTACCTCCACGATACAGCTCCGTACTACCTGTACCCTATGCACACTCGAGTGGCTTGGAAATGAGTTTCGCGGCGTTAACCGCGATCTTGACCGCTGCACGAAAGCGCGGCGCGACTGCGATACTGCAAAACAGACGACAATGACCAACCAACACGTCAGGTTGACAAAAATCTATACAAGTTGTTTCATAAATTACACTAGATGATATTTTCAATTCGTTTCATCAAGTAAGCGCACATGTCTCTTTACGTATAAAATATAATATTAGTGTAACAAAGTTGTATATTGTATCTTTTACGTAATATATAAGAAATCTAATCATTAAACTTATTTGTGACGCTGCTGACAAAGTTGCTTCAAAAATTTGCCTTTAATTTTAGCAAAAGTTTAGTGAAATTGTTTTTTCGATTTTTGTACATGTAAAACTTTTTGTTACAAACAAAGTCCTGTTTTTGTAACGACAACGATTTGAAATCGTTGCGCGTAAAACACATTTGCACGACCGTTGTCTCCCGTCGATTCATCAACCGACTATTTCACTACTTTAAAATGAAAAACGTAAAAGTGTCTCAAAACAAAGAGAGAATTTTGATGTAACAAAATATTTCACCCATGTGAAACAGTAAAGTTATGTACTGCATGTGTAAGTCACAACGTAAAGCGAAAGTCGTGCTTTGTTTACCCATCAGCAAATATGTCGGAAAACAGCGCACGCGCACGCACGCACACACGCACACACGTACACACACACACATGACTTAACGGGAAAAAGATAACGCACACTACGGTTATCCCGATTTACGCCGTGCGCGTGGATTTTCCGTTAAATGTACCAAACTTGTCAGGATAAATGAGCGTTTATCGCTGTGACATAGAAAGAACATCCCACGGGATTTGTTAATGCTATAAATGGCGCGATAAATTCTCTAGCGCGATAACGGATCGATGGACGCAATATCGTATTTTAGACTGTTACAAATTTTGTCTGGGATATTTATGTGTGCTGTTTGTGTTCTGCAATTGTTTATTTCTGTATGTATTTTGACGAAGAACATTACAATAATACGCTGCGCAACGTTGAATTAAAATGTAGAATTATAAACGACAAGTTGTATATGTACGGATATATCATAAAATATAGATATACGTAATAATGTACACATATATAAATGTGTATATACATATTATTGAATATTTTATTATAAGTTTTAAAAGCTTCCGACAATTTCAATGAAATAATAATAATACACGTCAGTGCACATTAGCGATTAAATTCGGAATTTGTCATTTTTATTAAATAATTGCGAAAAGATCTAGAAACATTTATATATCGCGTTTACTTATATATATATAAAAGTTCTCTTTTATTCCAGATCAGAATCTGCCACAGTGTGTGCGCGCGCTACAATACTGTATCAGTGATATATCTCGTCCGTTTATAGTTCGATCTAATCGTATTTCACTTCCTTCTATCGAATCGCGGAGAACGAGAATGCCCGGCGCAAGCCAGTGCAAAATGCAACCCGTAGCTACCATAAACTATGGAAATAGTAGAAAACCGAATGGCTACTCACGACCGATCGAATATCGCTCGAATACTGCTACACAGGCATTTCGCGCGCAACCGCGATATTAACGATGGCCTCTTCTCTTTCGCAAGACTTCATTACGACGCATTATCATGCATAATTAATTAGCGCATGTGTAATATTCGATGCATAAATTGATATTACCTGCTTCAATAAAACGTGGCTCGCGAATATCAATATTATTGAGAAAATTAAAAACGAAATTCTTTGAAATAAAAAAAAAAGATAGGTAGTCCTATAAAATATATAAAATAACAGGTAAAAAATCTTTGCTAGCAAGTTTTATTTAAATTTTACAAACAAAAATGTGTCGTATTGGTAACTACTATATAACCATCATTGCATTTCACAAGTTAATTCGCAAAACATTTTGCTTTCTCATATCGCAGGATTTTGACTTTTTTTTTATTGCAAATGCAAATTTGTGAAATGAAATATATGCTCTCTACTTTTTGTAATTGTAACTATACAATCCCACGGTTTTACCTAACAGGACTAGATACCTACATATATATCACATGTACATATAGCGCGTGTCAGTTTTCCAGCTATTATACCGGGACAAGATAATAAACACCCATTATCGGGTAACTCACTCAATATTGCAATTTACAGCGAGCTTTCGGTAGATCGGTTGCGCTACTGCGCGCAGGAAATACGTACATATATATATACATATATATATACATATATATATCTGCAACATATACATAAATAAATTCATTTTTAATAATGCGAGCTTAGATTACCGGCAACACCTAAAATTCGACACCGGACGACACTTTGCGCTTCTGATATGGATCCAGCAGTGCTGCGGTACGGTAGAATCAGCGCGGCGGCGTTTGGGAGTCGTGTTCAGGGATGAACGAGGTTCTTAACATAAGCCGAGAGAAATCACGGTATTACGCGTTGCAAGCGCCGGCTTGTTTGAAGCTTAAGCCAGTCGCCAGGATAAACGGGGGATTTTTGGCCGGAGCTAATGGGTAATCAATTGAATCGCATTATATAAACAATAGTATTTTTCGGAAAACACGCGAGAGAAATCTAATATTTTATTTGTCATTAAAGCGCGCATGTATGAAATATTTGCACCACAAATGCATTATCGGTTTTCTCTTTCCACAAGATCGCGAGTGGTTTTTTTTTACAAAGCGTTATGGAGTATTTACGGAGAGATAAAATTAAAAGCGCAACACAAATGCCTGTATAAATAAAAAACTATCGCACCCCCTCTCTCTTTATTTCACCCTTTCTCTTTTTCTTTGTGTTTCTTATCTCTTTGAGAAATTACGTCACTACTTCTTTGTCATTAAAAAATATTTATAGCTTTTATTATAATTAGCAAAATAGTGTCATTAGCAATGTCAATATTTCTTGAAGTTTGTATTTCTCGTGCAAAAACGATGTTGTCCGATGCAAAATTTTCTGGACAAAATTCACCACAGAGATTGGGTAACCGCAATTATGTTTTCCGCGGTACACTGTAACAATCATTAACGGTCTTGCGGCAATTAAGTTTTTTTGCTGACTTTATGAATAATTCATGAATGCCTTGCTGTATCGAACAGTTGTTACAGCATCACGCTCGATGTATAAGTACATAGAAAGCGCTTAAATTAATCTTGATAATACCAATTCCGTAAACTTTCGACAGCTTAATAAAGTATACAAGTACTATGGTAAGAAAATGCATAAAATTAGATATCTGTTCAATTATCGCGGAACGTTAACAAAATCAAATGTAGCAAAACGACAAATTTCTCAATTACTTTCTGTGTGCCTGGTTGAGCACGAAATCGCACATTGTCTCTCACTTTCTCTTTCTCTTCTTCCCACCTCCTCACTCAATCCTCTCTCTCTTTTATCCTTTTTTTACGTTATTTTCACAGTATATAGTATTTTCTACTTGTATAGTATTTTCTACTTGTGAGTTTCTCCGCGCGACGTTTTCTACTTGACTATTCCCTTGAAAGAGCGCGGAGAAGTTGTTCCTATACGCGCGTATTCAGAATACGTGAATATAGTAAACAGAAGTACGAGATCCCTGGATTTCGGAGACGCCAATATGTAGATGTATATACAACTGGTAAGTACTACTGTAAGTACTTTAGGCGCGCGGACACAGAGAAAGGCGAAACGGCAACTTGATATCCCCAACTTGTTTTAACAATACACATGTGCATTTGCGAACAGAATTTAGATTAAGTCGGACTGTGTGTGTCTGTGTGTGTTTGCAAAAAAGTTTCCGACATTTGTATGCAATCTTCGCGACAAAGAAAAATAAAATTTTAGATAACATTTCTTCTGAAACACACACAACGCGCACAAATGTTGTTTATTATTAGTTATTTCAATAAATCGATAATCTCACTCATGAATTCTTCAGTAATGCTCGTGGTATTGTAACTCCAAAAGAATGAATAATTTCCGCATCGCGCTTTTTATGCAAAAACCCGCAAGCTTGCCTTACAAAACCTAGTAAATTTTGCAAAAGAAAAACTCTGCAGAAAACATAACATTAAAATATCCTCTGCTGGTACGGAGAAACAGAGAAATCAACGAGTAAAAGAAAACACGCATATACACACATACACAGGATTAAATCTAGCACACGTCTGCGTTCAACGTACGATTTTTATTCCTCATCGGGCGCGCCGCAGTTTTATTCTGTTCGCTCTCGCAACTACGAACACGTCTTGTACATCTCCGGCCCCGGTGAGATGCGGTGGTAGTTTATCACGAATCAATCGCTCGTATCCGGAGCGTAAAATGAATTTCCACTCGCGATCGTTAAATCCCTTTAGGATTACCGCACTCGGGAGTTCGTTGTTTTTTGCCCGGAATTTTCTGGACTCTGACATCCTCGAACATCCAATACTAAATCGAATACTTTATATATACACACAGACACACATATGCATATGTATAACACATAATATACAAGATGCGCAGAACGCTATTTTTGATGGCAAATGCGCATCCTTTACGTGTTTGAAGAAAATATTTTTTTATATCTTTTCATGTTTTTATTTATGTTTAATTAGAGTGACGATGATAAAGGCAATTAGTTGCAACTCCCGTTAGACTCACAAAAGCCTCTCTATATGATTTAGTAGCGTGCATGTGTGACACAAGCACAATGTTGTACGGCCTACGAATATAGATGTACAAATGAACGACAAACAAAACAGGTTCGTTTATATAAATGTATCTATGGTTAAGCTTTTTTTGTTCGAAATTATATACACTTTGCCGGAAAATTAAATAAGACACTGATCGTGATTGCTCTCTTCTGGAAAATATAGTAATATTCACGAATATAATTAGACATTGAGTGAACATACTTAGAAAAATTAAAACGCTATTGAAAAAGATATAAAAAATGTTCTTATTAGTCGTTTTTATACATTTATGTAAGTGAAAAAAAAAACAGTCACGATATTTAAAATCACTGAAATTGCGATGATGCAAGCAATTGATTTAAATCCGTACTCCGTACAAATAATCGCTAAGAAGATATAACCGCCTTCTTCGCGAAGAAAATATCACGATCGCGGACAATTTGCACTTTCGAATAATAAGGATCAGGGTTTCTCATTACCAGAAGGCGCGAGACTCGCTCCGGGTCTCGTTAAGGCTTTTAAAAAGAGCGGTGCGGCAACGACAGCGGAAAACTTTGCGGAAATCTCCTCGTCGGGAGTGAATCCGATGTCCACTACTTCCCCGGAGGCGTCTCGCGCCATCTCGTTATGGTATTATGAGGAGAACGCAGCTGAGCACGAAGCGGGCGACGTGGGAAAAAAGGAACTGGCAGAAGGAAAGAAATGGGGAAAGCCCGCTCTTAACCAGGCGTTGCGCGATTTAAGTGCCGCGACGGTACAAAACGCGCGAAATAAAGATTTTTATCACGTCGTCTTCGCGGACGTAGTCGAACTTTTTCTAAAGGATCTGCAATTTCTGCGAGATATTCTTTGTTAACGCGGTGCGTCTGCGTTTGTACGGACTTTATTAATCTCTTCTTTCTCACATCGAGTTATCTATTAGAACTGCTAGAGATGAATAAATTTCATCATTTTTATTACCTGATAGCGTCTAAGCCTCATTTTCTCGCTTGTTGCTTCTTGAAACGATTACATAGCCTGATCGAGAAATGTATTTTAGTATTCATTACGCAAGATGTGTCGTAAGATGTTCCTAACAAAACACTTTATGACATAGCGTAATTTTTTATCTTCTTCGATTACGTTTGTAAAACTCGCTGAAAGTCACTTTCAAACAAGAGCTAACACGAATCTTATACGAAAGTGTCTTGCGATGTTTTAAAAAACATGAGAGTTTTGTAACCAAAAAAAAAAAAAAAGAAAAAACTAGAAAAAAATTGTGTGTGTATCGAGACGTTGTTTGCTTTTCGTTGTACCTCGCGTGTCGATAGTTCAAACATTCGAAGTGTCGAATATTTGAATTTGAAATGAGATCTTCTCCTCGGAACAACTTTGAAAGCTCCCGATACTCGGCAATATAGCTACTTTCAGATACCTATGTACTAGACAATCTCACACACTGTAAACTGTGCTCCAGGAATAAAAAAAAAAAAAGACGTTTGAGAGAGATTTTAATGCAAATATTGTAACAACTAGATACGCTAATTAGGAAAGTTATCGAATTTTAAATAACGCGTGAATTGTTTGCGTATTTCGTGACATTTAATTTAAAAAAAATCATAAGAGAATTCATATAAGAAACTATTTGTTTTCCTACACCAAAGCGATAGAAACATAAAAAAGTCCACAAATCCAAAACTCGTTGATTCGAACCAGTTATCAGTTTACTCGAAGAGAAAATCCGCTAGCTCGAGAGATCTCGGAGATCTCAGATGAGCTATAGCGATCTCATTTAATCACTCTCCTTAGAATCGCATTAAGTGTGATTACATGTGCAGCTTCGTAAACGTATCTCTGTCGAAGATAGATTGCGACCAAATAGAGAATTGAGAAAACACACGAAAAGATAATTTTGTTACAAATTCTTCGTAAGTATTACATGTGATTTTTAAAGCATCAAGTTCACGAGAAATATGTTCATGAGATATGCAGAAATATTCCCCCTGTTCTTCGATTGCACTTTATAATATAAGCGATCACAGAATTTTAATCTCGTCTTGAAGAATTTTACGCGTCTCGCGTGCGCGTATTCGTGCAGTTTGCTGAGGCAACAACAAACGAAAGAACCTCGCTCACGGGAGAGACGGACGTAGTAATTGTTCCCCGGACTTGGGAGACCGGGAGTGCTTCCGTTTACGTCGGAAGTTAGCGCCCCCGGCAAAGGATATACAGGTAATTTGCACGCGCAGTTTCGCCAAGTGCTCGGGAGTAATGCGGAAGTGCTTCTCCTAAGGCTGCCCGTTATGCTGGTGTACCTACGCGCAAGTTTGCGCACACCTGAGCACTACGACGGCGGCGGAGCGCGTGCCCGAGCCCCGCGGGCCAGAGCAAATAATTACAGGAACTAGTAAAACGTCAGGCATGACGGATCGCCAAGAAACCACGTCGGACGCTAACACAGCTACCGTGATAAGCCAGCGAAACCGATAATTAGGATGCGAAAGTTCGGACCTTTGTTGCGCGAATCGTGACCTACTCGTTAACCATCGCATCGGTCCGATCTTGATTCGGTGCTTGAAAAACCGAAAGTTGGAAAATGGCACAAGTTTCTCGTGAGATCGGGTTTTAATGCCGCAGATATAGAGCAAAAAAAAAAAATTACCTCGGGTAAACACAACGATTATACTTTCCTTCCTCCCCACGTGTTTGCAAGACTTTAGATCCGTAAAAATTACCCTCGATTCTCAACTACGATTGCAACTAGTTCAATGAGAAAGTTGTAATTTTCCTATTGCTACAAAAGTCTCGAGGGAAAACTTTTCTTGTGGAGTTTATATCGACTGCAAACCTAAATAACACATATCTAACGCAAAATACGAGAAGTACTATTAATTGCTCTTGACATTTATTTATTTGTTTACTGACTCTCGGAAAGACGAAACTACTGTGGTAACTTCGGTACTTCCTGTGGTTTGTTTATTTTATTTTATTTTTTTTTTTTTTACATTCCGCGCGTAGTTGGAGCACACTTTAAGTGGCAAACAGATCTTGGGTTTGCTGATGCAATTTTATCCTAAAAAAAACGATGACTTTATCGCTTGTTTGTTAAAAATGTAATAAAAAAAGATGCGCAAATACAATCAACCAAATATAGTTAACGATATAAAAATCAAGTTTTAAACGCAAAAAATTTATTTTCGAAGAGTTTTTATTTATTCTTCCTGGATTTATCTATCTCTTTACCAACAGTGCCGATATAAACTTACAAAGTTTAAAAAAAAAAAAATCCATACTCCGTTGAATCTTGTGTCGCGCGATTGTTAATATCTTCATATTTCTCGAACGAAATATGTCGAGTCCCAGAAGCATTCGAGCGCATCGGTAAATGACGCATCCCTATCGCGCGTATACACATTCTAAACCGTCGATCTCTTGCACCCGAAGGTACACAACGAGAGTGACAAACGAGTGCTATTGGAAGCACTCGTCGCGTTTCGTATGGCTGCGTCTAAATATATTCAGCAGTTCGCGCATTCCCCTCGGCGACAAGCGCGAAGAGAGACGGAGCACGGGATCCGATGCAAATGTATCGCTCGATGCACAATTTCGCGCATCGAGTAACGCGCGGACAGTAGATAGCGACGCGAAAATTACGGCCGAGTGCGAAGATGCGATATCGAAATTCGAGGGACCCCGCGAGATTTCGAGCACCGAGAATATCGCTCGAAATTGTCGATTCTTTTCTTTCTTTTTTTAGCGGGATTTTCCATCGAATTGTACAATAGCACGCGATAAAAACGCGAGTAAAAATGTCATCTATACGCGGTCGCTCGTGATCGAGAGATCATTTGAACATCAAAGAATAAAAAATTTTGAAATCACTTTGAACGTATTTTTCTTTTTGTTGAAAAAAGAGACTTATAATATGTAATAAATATTTGATTATTGAAAAAAAAAAATGAAAATACGCGAAACGTATTACGCTCAGTGTATTAAGCTCTCCATTAATTTTATTTTATACATTTGGTTTTGATATATCTAAAATAGTTTACGGTTTTATATTTATACGTCCCTCTAGCTGATATTATTTTAAATATAACTTTATACGTTTTTGTTATTGAGTATTCTCATTCAATACTATTTGCTCACCTGTTTCATGCGCAATTCAGCTCGCGCGCAAGTAAACACGTTTCACAGACCTCTAACGAAGAACACGAGCCAGGCTGTGTACTTAACTGATTAACAGAGTCGAGCTTGTAAAGTGCGCTTAAAGCCGAACACACGTCTTTCATCCTACTAGGGTGTAAAGCCCGTCCCTCTTTCATTGCTCACAACCGCCACCGCTATATACCGCGTTGCCACACTTCGCTCCTTCCGCAGCCATGACAATTGTCAGTAATTTGATTAATGCTACCGCTAAGAGTTAATTTTACCAGTGTGACTTCCCACCGATACCAGAAGTGCTTCTACAACTTCCACTAAATACACTTAACGACATGTGACAGGAATTAAATTTTGAGAAAACATTAACGCTCGCGTCTGCATTCATTTGTAATGCGAGTGCAAATTGTTATTTCGATAACGGGTTTAACGTCTTCGCGTCGCGCTGTCATCATCGCGCTGCTTTTACAAGTAGACGTGTCACACGCGCGTGTAAAGTTATCCAGTATAAACGCGGCAGTCACGCGACACTATAATCTTTCTTACAGGAGGGTATTATCAAGGAATTATAATGGCATTTTCTCTGAAGTTAAGATAACATTACGCGCTACTGTTACGACAAATTTAAAATTAAACAATGTGGAAATGAAAGCGTAATTACAACCGATTCTTCAATCTAATTAACGATAAAACTTTTTTATACGATATTGTGTCGTAAAGTCAATAAAGAGCGATGTATGATTTTCCAATATTTCAGAATAAATACAAACATGCATTATAATACAAAAAAAAAATAAAATTTATGGTTGTTTACACACACGCGCATATATATGTAAATCTAACAATAAATAAAGTTCACGATAAATCAGCCACGTGAGTAATAACATTAGCATTACCACGCGAATAACTTTTTTTTAGTTTGTCGCTCGAAAATAAAGTGAGTCGGTCGCGGGAGATTTAATTAGCGTGAAATTGGAACGATATTTTACCAGTTTAATATGCAATAATGATAATGTTATGGTCTCAAGTCTCGGGAAATACGTATATGACATTGACGTTATGCTTAAAAGGATCATTAATATGTCTAGCTATATGCGCATATTACATCACGACACTAAATACAAGAGAGGAAACTATTACGCCTGTCACGTTAACGCTTGACGATCGTCGAGGTAACAACCGCAACGAGTTAGTCAATTACGTCTTTTATAACATTGCCGGCGAGGTATTACGGTAATGTGGTAACGATCATTAATTCGTTTACAATCGGAACCACCTGCTAATATTTGCATCTCGAGACTCCCACGTGCGCGGGGAAAAGGGAGAGAACCGCGAGTTGGAGCAAGTTAGTTAAGGCAAATGTAGCTCAACACGTCAAATCAGTTTACATACCGAATTGTCTGTTTCCCGATCGAAATATCAATGTTGCACGCACGATGCTCGCTTTCGGCATTATTACGATAGTTAATTATATCGCTGGCAATACCAGTGTGTCTATGATTACAGGCTTGTTTGAATAACACACGTCACTAAAATAACGCGAATCTTTGTTATTGCTAAAAGAGCAATTGCTTTGATTTGTAGTAATAAAACCGATCGCACAAAAGGATCGCATAAGAAAAAACTATGCTCGAAATATTTCCCGCTATCTGGTCTGACTGTCGTCATTCGGCGTTCATCACTGATCTCTCGTTAAAACTTAAAGTCATCCCCGGAAACGTGTTCCGCACGAATGAATATCGTATCGGTTTTTCGCCGCCACGGTCGCCTGGCGAACGAGCGCAATAAATTTTTCTCGCGCTGTCGTACATGGAAATGAGCCGTTCACGCAATAGTGTAATAACCAAGACAACACACAAAGGATATATTCGAAATAGCAAAACGAGCTGAAATCAAAATGTCGAAATAATTCACGCGTTCGGAACAATCTGAACTTTCATCGCGAAAGTTGTTCTTTTTTTTGTCACGCGACGATCATGAAGAAAAGCGCAATAAAAATAAGTCTTCCATAAAGAAAACGTATAAAGTTCTGCAGGATGTGACAAAATGAGCATCATAACGCGTACGTCGCTTTATGCGCGGTAATATTTAAGCAGTTCACCGTCTTGTTACCTCGTAAAACTGTCCAACATATTTTTATTACGTGCGATAAGAATTGTTATGTTTTATGTGGTTATTTATCACAAAAGTAAAACAGTTATTAACCTTTCGCGTCTACTGTTTGCTTTCGTATTATATTTTATTTATTCGTTTTGTTTTCTGATAAAATCTTCACGCGCTACACACACACACAGACAGACATACATACATCACCTATCTCGCGATTTTGAAGCTATAGTGACGATCGGTGGTCTTCGCTTGATCGCGGATACGAAAGTTCACACATCGATAAACACCGAAGCGACGTGATACCGCACAACGTTGACGAGAGAGACTGGCACACACTCGTCGTAAAGCGTGAAAATAGCGAGGCAAGTCGGTTAGATAAGGAGCGCGAAGAAAGATGAGACGCTCACGTAATACCCGACCCCCGACGTCAATGCTCGACATGATCAATCGCCCACCCCTTTTCGTACCCACCGCCACACGTACCGAGTGGAAAACGTGATCCAGGAACAATATTGCGGCGGTGTTCCTACTCGACCTCGCAATTTCCACCCCCCTCGGTACTCATTGCGGATCCCCTCGACGCCTATCCCCACCAGAAGAGAATCTCGCACCGCTCTCCGTCCGTTGAGATGAAATCCTTATGAAAAATTACCGGGAAAACTTATGCCTCCTTTTCCCCATCTTTCCTGGCAAAGACCAAGAGATAACTCAGAACCGGAGGAATATCGCGGTTTCTGATGGCGTAACGGACGGACTCGTTCCATCTGCGCGAGAGAAGGAAAGAAGTCACGATATAATTATCGTTTAACGATGCGATTTATATTTATTACATATATTTTCAATTGTGAAATAAACATATATATAAAGAATTATATAAAAATAAAGGTAAAAATATAAAAACATTCTGTGATGTACAAAAAAAAACCTAAAATCACTAAAGATCCAGTAGGTGATCTTTTTTTCGAGACCGATTGCGCGCGCGGCCACTTGTACATGCGCGCTCGCCTATTTGTTCGGCATCGCAAATATGCATAATCTTGATGCAGGGCTTCGGACAAAATTGCATTTCAAATTCCATCACACAATTCACTTGGCTACCGCTCGTGGCGGTGCTTTTCGTAACCGATGGTTGAATACATACCCCGAGCAGGCATTTTTTTTTTTTTTTTTTTTTTTTTTTTTTTTTTTTTCGCGTTCTCTGACTTTTTTACGTTTCCTCGTCGCTCCGCTCTTCCGTTCTCACCGTTTCCATCGACGTTCGTCGATCTACGGCTCATCGACGATCTACGCCCGGCATTGCCGCTCAATTATGCATTCAACCTCTCGTCACCGGCAGCCAACTTGACAATGTTCTATGCCTACCGTCGTGTATGACGGGCTGGTTGTTATCAGCGCGACGTATAGCCATTTATAAACTAGCATGTGTGAGATACGTCATCTGATGTTATATATATATGTATATATATATATATATATATATATACACATATAGAGACAGCGCTGTTATCGATCATGTTAATTTGAACATGTCTGCATTAAAATACGATTTGCTTGTTTGGCGAAGATTTAATTAATTTGCAGGAGAGTTCGATAACATCGATAATGGATAAGGTTCATTTGAGATTCGTTCAATCGACTTCGTCAATCAATTATTTCTGTTTGGCTGTGTGTCGATCGCTAATTAAGCGATTTGTTTGTCCTATTAATGTTTTAATAGAACAAACAAATCGCTATCGGTCACGCGGCGTCTTCATTTCAAATTGAACAACCCGAAGTAGAGAGAAGTGAAAGGCTTCTGGCTCCCCAAGTTCATTCGAAATAAAAAGTGGAACGACGAACGTGAAATAGTCGAGGCATGACGAGTTTTAAATTTCCTTCGTCGTTCCGCGGTCGGGTATCAGCTGGAAGGTAATGCCGGCAAAAATCCAATATCGCATTCAATAAGCCGCGCCACGTGGAAGAGATCCAGCCCCCCCTTTCTTCGGCTTTCGGAGGAGGGCCTCGATTTCGTTGTGACGAAACCACGAGAGAAGAGAAGCGAAGGAGAACATCTCTTTACCGCTTATTTCCCTATCCCTGACGATCCTCCTCTGTCCCAAGATTTTTCTCTGTCCTTCGCGAGATTGGCCGAGTTATTTCGCTGCGGTGAAATGGCTCATCGAACACCGAAAGCCGCGGACTACTCTTCGACGTCGTATGATGGGGCCGATTTTATTTCGCCGGAAACAAACTCTCGACGACGTACCATGTAGTGCGCGGCGCGCGGTGGAAATAACGCGGAAACCACAAACAATGGTGGAACAAAATTGAGAAGAGAATTGAAGAGACTATCGTCGTTCATGGCCCGCTATATTCTGGGAACGATTTATTGGAACATTTTTTTTTTCTACTACGCAAAACTCGAGTTTCCGCGCGGTGCCCGGTGGAAAAATGGAATGTACTATGAATGCGCGATCAACGTGAGAACTTTTCATCTATAAATATCACAGATCTCGATAAATCTCTAAGCTCCGTCTACGACTCTTATCGGAACAATTTTATTTTATTGCTTTATACTTTTTTTTTCGTCCGATTTCATCTTCCGTCCCATGTTTCTACCTGCGAATATCATTTTTAACATTTTACTTGGTAAACTTTATTTATCAATAAATGCTAAGATATTGCGTTCGGAAAATTCCAATCGTTCTAAAACGCGCAGCACTGAAAATACGTCTCTGTCAATGTGTCGGGCGACGAATATACGGACGTACCAAACAAATTTATGGCGAGGTTGGATCAACTGGTCGTAAACCGACTGCACACACGCACGTCGTTTGCACGTTAGCTCACGTCCATTTACGAAGTTTAAAGGCCCGCCCGTGTTCCCGATAACGACGCAGTAATAGGGCACCAAAACCAAAGTCGAGTTACACTGCATGATGTTTGATGGCTAACCATCATCAGAGGATAGCTCTGAATAAATCACCGGCGATCGTGTTTATGTATACACATTCAACAATCTCTGATTTTGCCACAATCTATACAAAATTATCGATCCAAAGACTATTTGCGCTGACGTGTTATTCGCAGAGAAAAAAAGAAAACTAAAACTCGTTACATACTCGTCGCGTTTATGCGTTAAAACTATCGCAAAAATATTTCTATTAAATGGACATGCTCGCTTTAGTCCAACTGCATTTAAAATATGTACGTGCGTAAAAATTTCACACGTTTTTTACCGCTCCTACGGTTTTTGTTTAGTTTTGCTATAAAATCGGATATTTCGAAATTGTTTGTTTAATCGACTTTTGAGTGTAAATATGAGCGAGGCAATAAAATTTGTTGCAATTCCAAACGCGTGCAATAGTTGCAAAGTACACGTAAACAGTACCACACATAGCGAGCGTGTCTGCGTTAAAAAGTTATTTTCGCGATTCAGAGAGATGTGAGACAGTTATTTTTTTGTTTTAACAAGAGGTCATGCGTTACAGAGTAAAGTAATTTAAGAGTTGAAATTACGTCTGAGATTTCCGCGTGCTCTCAAGAAGACGGTTCTTCGATTGTTATCTCACAAGAGAAGAGCACACGTCTTATTCTTGGTTATTGATCGAGAAACCATTACTCATCTGCGTCGTCGAAGACTAAAAGCAAAAAGGGTTGAAAAACGGGCGTAAGAATATAACCCCCAGGCTGTGTGTACAGGTCCGCGACGGTAAGAAGGCGGGCGAGCGTTTCTATATACTCCATTGTATCGCGCACGTGGTACATGTATGTACTACGGCAAGTATTGTGTCTCATCAATGAAATCGATTCGACTTGATTTTCCCGTGCAGCAGCACGTCTCCTCTTGCTTCGTCGGCTATGAATGGCGGAGCAGCTCGCTCGCTCGTTCGCACGCTTTGTCATATTTTACGCGTCCATGCTTCCCGGTTACTTCACTTCACCGAGCGCCGATATCAAGAATACAGAAGCAAAAAAGTCAAAATAAAATTTCACTACCACCACGCGGACCGTACAAAGGGTTCATTGTGCGTCGTACGCGCGTGCCCCGCTGCACCGCATGCGCATCCGAGCAGAAACTGTGTTAAGGGATAAAAAGTTATCTTCGATTCTTGAGAAAGCGCGGCAGAGAGAGATTTGAAATATCGACTTTGCGCTGTAACTCCCACGAGGAGGTGTCGGTTTGAAATATCGACTGCGTTTGCGCCTCGAATATCCGCCCGATATTTTCAATTTTGTTATCCCGTATCGCGCGGCGTACACACATACACGCGCCACGCTGTTTTGCGTAGAAAAATATACGAAAACAAAACGCGCGCATGTGTTTCTTGAAACGGAAGAGAGTGTGAATTTGATTTTTCTGAAATACACTTGTGTTTTGTACGTTAAAAATATTTACCTGATAAATAAACTCGTGGCAATGTCAAAATAAGTTTTTAAAACCAATACGAGCCATTATTTATTGCAATAAATTACAGGAAGTAATGTAAAAAACTTACTCTTTATTTTAAAAAATTCTAAATTTGTCTCAAAGTTTGTTACATCCTATAATTTGGCTTGCCTTAATTTTAATTATCCATCTATTGTGTGAGAAAAAAGTAATCTTTTTATTCTTTGACTTTCTGTGTCTTCTTTTCTCTTTAGTGTTTGTGCAATGACCTATAAACTATTATTCTTCCAATTGAAAGATTCTAGCCATAGCGCGCATCAAACGGACAAAATATTTGTTCGGTGCAATAAACAAATCAAATATCGGAGTACTCGAATATACAGATGCATGGTATGTATTTTAATAGAAGCTTTGATGCGCGATTTCTCAGTACGTGATATTAATATCAGAAATATTTTACTAACGTATACAAATGCATTGTAGATAACTAATAATAAAATAGAACACGTCTTCTTTTTTATAAATAGCGTATCAATTTTTATCAAAGCAAATGCATTTCTATAAACTCGCGTATTAGAACGCAAACGTTTTCCTCGGCCATATGGTGCCGTTTAATGTCGCCGCCGTGCTCCCACCGAATTTCAAAATTTTCTTTGCAACTCTCGTTTTTATTTTTACTCTTGCGTGGGATGCGAGTCTATGTGAAGTAATGGACACCGAAAGAGAGGTGGCTGTGGCGAAATAAGGTGATCACTATGCATTCGACGCCCTACGACAGCGGCTGTGTTCTAAACGAGCGATGTCGAAAAAAGAAGGGAGAATAGTCTCGGAAACGTTCAATAATATATCTTGAAACTACTCGATTTGGTTTTCGTTTTTTCTCATGTGAGAAAACTTCGACTAGAAATTTTGAACGTAAAAACTTGACGATAAGTAAAAATATACTTATATACTATATTTATTTTTGTATAAAAAAATAAAAACAAGGTATTAATATTATTATCGCAAATGCGAAAGCTCGTTTGGTAAAACAAACAAAAAAAAACAAAAAGGAGCATATTGTCCCGCTAAAACGCAAAAAAAAAAAAGAATTCTGAAAATATTATTTCTTAATATTTGCGTCAATTTATATACATATAAAAATTGAAAAAAAATTGAAAAAAGTGTCTCTTCTCTTTCTATTTGGCACAATTTTTTTAATAAAACTTCTACGAAACCAGATGGTCGATCGATTGGGTATGTGACTGTTGTGCGAACAGAAAGAGAAGGAGAAAGAACTGCAATATATTTGAAACATGAAGAAGATATATTATATCTATGAAGGATTTTGAGTAGAACACGATAAACCATATAAAACAATTTGACGGTCGAGTAACCAAAAAAGATCTTAAGTCGTTAGAAGCATTCTTTGATATGATTGATTTATATGTATAATTATAACAAAGCGTCTGTTGTATTAAAAATCGATGTAAACATATAAAATACAATAAAGAATTAATAATTATCATTAATTATTTAGTTATAAACATCTCAATTTCGTAAATGAACGTAAAATATATTTTTTTTAATTTCATAACATTCTCATTTATGTGTTCGTGATAAGATAACTTTTCTATGTTTCTCTTTGCCAAAGAATAACAAAGAGCAAGATAAATGGAAGCGATCCGCGCGTTCATATGAAGAGACATGATCGTATTGTGTAATAGCGACAGTTAAAATATATATGTGCCGAATGAATACCATGTAGAGAAAGTAAAGAAAATTATATATATACAACGTCAGTGATAATTTCAGTCATAATTTCAGCTGACTGTAAAAATGCATTAAGTTTTACTCAGTGAGTCTATTTCCTAGACGCCGCCCGTCATTGCAAAACGATAAACCGCAATAATTTCGTACTGAAAATTATCTAGTAACAAGTATCAAGAGAAAGAGCGAGGCAGAAGGATTTTCAAATTGTTTAACATATAAAAAGATTTACTTACTTATTCATTATTTTATAATTTCATTATTTTAAATTTCGTTTAAAGATTATATCAATATTGAAGTTGAGAACCGATTTTTTTTAATTACAAAAAATTATTAAAAATTATTATATAAATTAAAATTAACAACTTGAATCTCTTATATGTGTTAATTATCTATAAAACTGCACGGTGCAAGAATATAATTCCATGACCATCAACATCGAAAACAGCACTTTTAGCTGTATCACGACTTGTAATCGAAATTTATTACGTGATAGAATGCGACGCAGTAAAAATCGTTCTCGCCCTTTTTTCCGTCACGGTTCTCACGATCGTGACACCGCAACTCGGGCGCACAATAATTATCGAAGTGACCACTCGCGTTCTCTCTTCCTCCTTCCTCTCTCTCTCTCTCTCTCTTTCTCTCTCTCTACTCGCGCGACACAAATGGCGAGCCAAATCAATTAACGAAGACGCGAATGGCGGGCCATCGATCGGAATATAGGCGGCGAGATCGATTGTATCGCATGTTGCGATCGAGTAATTAATGACTCGTAGCAGGCGCGATTAAAGCTCCCGCGGTCATCGTGAATTACGAACGCAACTTCGGGAGGTTTGAAAACGCAGAGATGCACCGGAGGAGACGAAACTTGTTAGGACGACACGCGTCACATGTTGCGAACGAAATCTGCAAACTGGGTTATGACTCGGTCTAGTTATCGCGAAATGTGTGGTAGCGGAGATCACGCGCTATCGATAAATAAGATAAAGGGATGAGCATTTAATTGGTGTACAACGAAAATGCTGCAATATATATAATAAAATCTATAATTAATAACAAATCAATAAAGTGCTGTAAAATTATCAATTTTACATTCCGTGTCCATTTGCGAATAAGACCTTGGAAGTCGCGTAATCTCAACCGTATCTTTCGAATGAAAGAAATGTACCTCTTCAACTGCGCTTAAGAAGAATAGAACCGCCTGGCCCTCTTTGTATGTCTATCAAAACCGAGCACGGTCGGTTTACAGCTTCGTATTACAGCTCTTACGCTTAAAAGCGGTTAACTCCCGTCTTTCTTCCCCGACTTTATCTCTGCGGTAGTTCCTCGCAAAAATACTTACAATTTCGCACGATTGCGCAAAATGTCTCGCGTCATAAGAGAGAGAGAGAGAAACTCTCCGCTATCTTCATTAAAATGATCTTTCCCTTTTTAGTGCACGCGGTCGTTCCATCCGCTTTCAATTTAAATTCTATTACTGCTGACTTATATCTGTTGAAGTGGGATTGCCAATCTTAGGAGAGAGAAAGCTTCCTTTACTTCCACGTAATAATGTAAGAACGATAGAAAGTATTTGAGTAAAACTTTATTCCAATAAAATGTAAAAAATACTTATCATTTCAATAACAATTTTTGTCCCACTTTTTGTTATGCTTCACATGATACATATTGTATAAAATGTAATTTTTTTTATAACTTGTTAATAAACAAAACGGTCTTATATTATCAAGAAATTGTAAAATATAACGTAAGCGAGGGAATAATTGGTTAGTGGAACAAATTTTATCAACAAATCTCGGCGTATTTAAGAGACGAGAATGTTGCGAAACGACTACCGGTAATTTCTTCGTTTTCCACCAACGACATTAAGGTCGCACGGCAAACTGCAGATTAATAATGTTACAACGAGACACCGCGATAAAACTAACTTTAGGTTGTTCCCTATTCACCGGAGAAAGAAGTGTATATGTATGCGAAACTCGTTAACGAGGCTGACCCGCGGCTCGTCGTGTTATAATTCGTCATTTACATTCCTACCGGTGTAATTACGGAATATCCGTGTAATTATGGAATGTCTTGTTATTGCTTTATTATTACACGGACAATGTTGTCATTTTTAATTATATTTTTCACAAGGGACAATATTTTTAATTCAGTGCAATACAAACTTCGATACTTACACTCTCTTTACGTGTCGTATATCATCATTGAATTTACGATGTGCAATAATGAGGTTTACGTAATATTCAACGTAATATTTCACAAGAGTTGAGATCGCAAGTATATTCAATGGCACTACGTTAAGTATGCAGCATGATATCGTTTACCCAAATTATATGCTTTTCATGTCAATTCATTACTACTTAAAATTCTAATTTGGTTACAATAAAGAAGACAATAATGAATAAAATTGTTTATTTAAAAGAAATTGCGTTAATGTATCGAGTTCGCAGAATAAAACCTGACAACACTTCACGCAACCAATTATTGGATCATTAAATATGAAACTTGACAATATGTTACAATTATTTATGCGCGCGCGCGCAATCGGCTGCTGTTCTGTCAGCACAATGCATCTTTTATTCAAACACTATTCAATCTCCGAACCCCTATTTACGCTTTTTACATTCAAAAGATTCCTCGGAACGCTCTTTTTATTCCGCGTAATCTTACGGATTCACTAGACTAGACAGTCCGAAGAACGAGCTGTCTTCAATTTCTTGAAATTCAAGAATCTCGAACAAATGCGAACATACGCAGCGGAGAATTCTAAATAAAGGTAGCGCACACAGGCAGGTTGCACTGAACTTATATCTTATCGCGTTGGAGATCGAGACTAGCGCTAGCTCTTTACTCGAAAAAAAAGACACTGCAAAAAGGCAAGCCCGTATCTATCGCAGATCAAAGAGGAGCATCAAGGATGGATTTAAAACCTTCCGCGTCTTGAACGGAATGAGTACATGAAAAGACCGAATCGTACTCAGCTGCGCATAATTTTATCATGCATACGACTTTAAAGAATTATCTCTCGATTCACTGAAAGCTTTCATTTACTTTATCAAGGTACGCTGCACGATATAACCAGTTTATCGCAGTAAGTTATGTTATGCATATTTTTCTCTTTTTTTTTTTTTTTTTTTGATGATAAGAGTAATAAGATTAAAAAGCTAGATATTTTAATAGAAAAAAATACACGGACAAAAAGTTAAAAATTAAAAAATTCTCTGTATATCTTCTTGTTTCAATAGCACTATTTTCATTTTGTAAAAAAATATAATAACAAATAAAATATGATAACAAATGTTTACTTTTTATCTTCTCGTAATTTTATTTTCGCGATCATTGCTGAAAAATTTAAAAGCTTTCTATTTTTTTTGTGTCAAAGAGGATCCAGAACACATGTGACTAATATTGTAAATAATTGTTCGATTAAAAAAGTATTTTAACGCAAGTTTATACTGACGATTCTTAATTACCTAGCGTTTATAATTGAATATCGCTAGAGCTATATTTTCGTTATTTATTACATATGTGATATCTGAACTACTTTCATCTTATTGATGAGTCCAATGCCTGCAATGTATATCGCTCATTCCAATTCCGCGTCGATTGTTCTCAATTGAATTTCATGCGAGCGAACGCCATATCATCCCTGACCAGAGCTTTCGCGTCACGTCGTGTGTGTCAGTGAACATGTGCACATTTTGCGTGACACACTCGTGCAAAACCTCTCTCTCTCTCTCTCTCTCTCTCTCTCTCTCTCTCTCTCTCTCTCTCTCTCTCTCTCGCGTACGATCGTCGTGACTCTGAAGTGAGCCGACCCCAAACCGGAACAGAGAATGAAAGTGATGCCACATCACGACTTGAGTTGGCGGCTTTCTTTAGGCCGGTGTTTCACGCTTCTGTGTCACATTGAGCATTAACGTAGTTGCGCAATCGCGATCCGCAAGAAAGCAAATTGCGAAACCGATGGAATGCGCGTTAAAAAAAATAGGTTGATGCCAAAACGGTATTTTTTTCTTGTTTTTTTTTTTCTATTCCGATTGTAACTTTCTAATCTATGGTTATCTAATTATGGGTTTTCCGCAAAACTATTTTGATTGAGCAAGACATACGAGAAATCTATATTTACATGATCGAATGTTACGTATCATAAAAAATGTTTCGAAATTATATGGATAAGAAATTGTTCTTCTATAAAAGAGATTCTACTAGCGATTTGGTGAAAACTTTATAGAAGTTTACAGTTATAATGAATAGATTACGTCGACAAAAAAATTGACAGACTGTTGCGTATCTAATGAAGCCAATTAGTCAACATATAAAAACCGTGGGCAAATTTACGAGCGAACAACTCGTAAATTATATCACACGTCAATCTATTCGGTGTCATAAAATATTTCTAAATTATTTTCTAACGATGTTAAAGTCGAGATATCGAAAAATTCTCTCCGCAACGAGGCGTAATAGAGAGAAATAACCGAGACTCTCTGAGAAGCCGAGTAACTTCGCGACAATCAATTCGTATGCGTACTGAATCGACGAAAGTGCCGTAAACACCTCGAAGAAAGAGTAGAAATCGCGCGGAACGTGATCGTTCGATGTATTAGCTACAGTGCGCTATTATACATACAGTTTGTTCTTATACATGGAACACGTATCAAAGGAAAGTAAATCGATGTCGCGTGAAATGCGACGTTACGCGCTTCTTCTTTAGACCGTGACCAGATCCGTGATTTATAAAAGCTCATTAGATACACGACGGTAAAACTAGAAATCGTGAGAGAAGACGCGTGCTCTTTCTGGACAATATGCGGCAGATAATACGCGTAATTAACGCGTCTTATCTGCTTCATAAGCTTATAATTATGTCAGCTTTCTCCGGGATATTTTTATAAAAAAATTCGAAACAATTGGCTTTCGTTACAGCGATAATGAACGTTTCTAGCCAACAATTGTTATATGAATTATTCAACCTCATAAAACTTCCGGTAAATATTCTTGTGAAGTGGGTTAATTGTGAGCTTTGGCAATATTTGTAATGCACGATGAAATTTTTTAGTATTAACAAGCAATTTAACAAGTCGACTAAAATTAACTGTAATTGAATTAAAGTCGGTCGTTTCGTCCGACTTTTATTTTTTCGCTTATGTCGCACTTGTGAGAAGAATTACCTACGTCAAATGCTTTTTAAACTCTTGGTACGGAAACGTTTACGCAGTTAAAACGTTGCGGTAATAGAAATCATAAAAAATTTCTAAAAAGAATAAAGTACAGCTTTGCGAGCGCATCCGGCAATAAATGAATAAAATACAAACTGGTAGAATAATAACAGTGCAAGTACGGATAACCGCCTGAGAAACTAGAGGCCGAGAAACACGTTCTCACGCGTATGTATATATAATATAATCTATAATACTATTCCGTAAAGAGAACATAGAATGCATTAAAGCATCTATATTTTAACTCCAGATCAGAAGCCAATTAAACAATCGGTAATAAATCATAAGATAAATGCGCGCGGTTATAATATATTGGTATATACGAGTAGGCCAACGGTAATATCACCGGTTACGTACGTAAAAGTTTCGAGAAGACAGATAGTAACTGCTTTTTATATCGTTAAGGGAAAGAAAGATCCAGGGGACGCGCCCTTCGCGTACAAATGCGGCAGTAAGAAGCGAATCGTCGTCGCGTGAAACGTGAAACTATGCGACTCTTATGCTTGGTCGTGACGAATTTCACGGTAAATAAAGTACCGTCGAGCAGCGCGGCAAGCAGCATAGAATAAAGAATAAGGAAGGAGATCTTGTTGCAAGGGGACGAGAGTCGCGTCGCAGAATTTATAAAAGGATCATTCTAACAACTGCGACACTTTTGCTTTAGTTAAAAGAAGAAAGAAAGAATAAGTAAATTGTAGTGTGAATATGCGTTTCACGCAGTCAACTACTGAAATTGCTGCTTCACATTCCAATTAACTGTCAATTTGCGAAATTAATTGATAATTAAATAACAAAAATTTTCACAGATAACATCGATTTTTTTTTAATAAGAAGCAATGTCAAAAGTTACCGATTACACTATTCGTCATAATGAAAGCGCAACTCGAGAAGAAATACAAACAAATGAAACGTCTGTTAGAGAAGATTATGGTGAATCTTACTTAAACGAATGACTGACGCGTATAATTAAAAACGGTATTGCTTCTTCGAAATAGTGCGTCCCAACATGTATACATCTCCCGTTTTCTGACACACCACTTCCGGAGAAATCGTTCGAAAAAACGAGATGGTAGATAAAGAGAAAAAGCGAGATCTGACAGAGATTGGCTGCTTGTACTCGGAGCTCATACATCTTGCTCGTAGCGAGATTCTGCCTTCGTTTCCGAAGGCGCCGCTAACGCTAACTCGGGAAGAAGAAATGGGAAGTTGTGTATATATATATATATACATATCTCTTTCTCTCTACCCTTCTCACTCCTCGCGTAGATATCCCGCCGAAAATTAATTGCACGTTGCGCGGAACGTAATTAGTAATTTTGTTCTAATTAGGGGAAATTACTCCTGAGGAGTGCACCGAGGAAGAAGCTCTCGCGTTGGTTATTTATACACGAAGAACCGCGGCAACCGTAGTGCAAAAGTGAAAGATTCTCTATAAACGGTTTTCTTTTGGAGAGATTTAAATAAGAAAAACCTATAAAAAAAACTCACAGTGAAAGAAACATTTTGCTCTTACAAGACATTTCATTACAGAAGTAAATTAATCTAGAAAAGTTGTCACATCTCGTATACAACATTATATCAAATATACTAACCTAATTTGGCCGCTTAGAGCATAACGGTGCAATTAATGTCAAGGCGTCTGACTTTCTTGCTTTTATATACAAGATAGTGTCAGATGTGACACAATTTTTCTGCATATTTACAGGAGAAGAACAGTGACCTAATGTTTTCTAGCATGACCTCGAATAAAAAGACGTCCCACAGAGCGATATGATTTATAGGACGTGAATGACGCTTGTAAAGCGGCCATTGTTCGGCCCTTTTTGCAAGAACACAAGCCCTCTCCCCTCTCTTCCCTCGCGCAATTGTTCTACCACGAAGAGGGTGCGTGGTATTTTGAACGTGGCCTGTCAACAACCGAAATTCGGCGAGGGGAACGGAAAGAGTGTTGATAAATGACCGCGCGCGCTATAAATACGCGCATTCGTATTGTATAAAAGCGCATTACTTCTCGATCTCTACATCACTGAAGATAATTGCCAGCAGCCGAGCGACGATACGGGAAAAATAGATGGGCGATAATTATGACACTCCAACTCTGTGTCTACATCCTAAGAACATAAGCTACTAAAGCGTTCTTATGAATATTAAACAGAAGCAAGAGACATTTAAGACCAGATACCGAGAATCGCGTGTGTGTTGAGAAGAACAACTTAAAACTTTTACTCGCACAGATATAAATTGAACGCTTTAGTGTACACCATATAATTTTTCTTAATTTTTATCTAAACGCAAATATAAGAGTCAAACACATGTACATGTTTGACTTGCAAATTTAATATTTACATACCCTTTATCTCTATTAAATATTTATGATTCTCTCTTTTGTATGCAAAAAAAAAGAGAAATATATTTATTCAAGACAGATTAATAGAGTAATGCTTAATGTGCATAATATAATATTTTTGCGATAACTAAGCAGTTGGTTACTAACGCTTAATAAGCGTTCTCTGTGTGCTTAAAAATATTACGTAAATATGTTGAGCTTTAATTAAACAAACTGGACAACATCACCGGACGTGCGTGTGTGTGTGTGTACTTGGCTTTGTTTTTCAATCTGCGCGTATGAATCTCGAGTGCGTTTGCAGTTTCTGCTTCGCTAAAGACGCACAGAAAAGCGGATGCAGCACGCGCACGTGAGTGTCACACGGAAAACGCGACGCTATCCAAAACGAAGCGCGAGAGAGCCGCCACTTACGAGAAGCACCGGCAACTGTGAACGTTGAATTTTAATCAGTCCTCTAACAGAGATGGTTCGATAGCTAAAGTTCCGTTTTTTTTTTGCCGGCGACGATATCGTCCGAAATACCTCAGAAAAAATGATATTCGTCGCGCCGAGTGCGAAAAAAAATAGACAATCGAAAGAAAAAAAAAGTCACACGCGCCACGTCGATATAGCTTGAAGAAGAAATGAGGTATTCTGCAATAGTATTGATCAGACAGTTTTTGAGGATATAGTTGTGCGTAAACTCTAGTCGTCCAGGATTCCAAACCTGTTTTTACTTATCCTTTTTTAACAAACACTCGCATGTACACGTTTTGCGAATGCGTACGTACCTCTTTTTTCCTCCCAGAGCCTGATACAAAGAGCGACGCGTACGCAAAGCAACACATATATATATATATATATATATATATATATATATATATATATATATATATATATATAAAGCG